>PVKM010019310.1:0-24311 GCA_004027735.1 Carollia perspicillata
TAAAGACACTCTCAGGAGAGGAATTACGGCAAGAACAAATATCCAGAAATCTGTAACATGCAAATGGTATCTAAAACCTCAAGAATGAATAAGTTCATCCAAAAGCATATACAAATTAGATGGGCAACTATGGTATGAGTCCAAAAACTTTATTTTAAGCCTACAAGCTCCTGTCATTTCTCATATTCTGGCTTTCACTCTCATGTTTATTCAGTATATTTGGTATTTATGTTGAGCCAATCTTGTATCAGATCTGACCGTGCCCCTCAGGAATAACCAGTGGAAAACATTGTTCTAATAAAGTCAATGGAAAGTTCACAGACTTGTCCAAATCTTATCTGCACTATTTATAGCCTAAGAAACAGAACTAGAACATTTAGGATAAAATAGGCCTTTCTGAATAACCCCCATCATTCACAGTCATAACAAAAAATCATTTTAAAAAATCATAATAAAAACCCTGCCTGGTGTGGTGCAGTGAATTGAATGCCGGCCTGTGAACCAAAGGGTCATCGGTTCGATTCCCAGTCAGGGCACGTGCCTGGGTTGCAGGCCAGGTCCACAGGAGGGGGCACACAAGAGACAGCCACACATTTCTGTTTCTCTCCCTCTCTTTCTCCCACCCTTCCCCTCTCTAAAAATAAATAAATAATTTTTAAAATCACAATAAAAAATGAACACAGATCCTTCTAAACAAATACCCCACTATAAATGTTACCACTATATAAAGAATACTTATCACAAATATAATATATTTAACAAGAATCCTAAATGAACCAATTTAAGTGGTTTTCCTACATGTTGGAGAGAATAAGAGAAAGAACATCTCTTCCAAGAAATAACTCAGCAAATGCAGAAGTATTAAGTACATCACACATAGTCTCAAGATAGATATTCCATCTCTAGTATGCACAAAATGAAATTCATTGATGATATTCAGACATCAGCAAGGAAGATCAATTTAAATATCAGGAACCACTTCTGAACTGCAAGGTTATGGAAACATTGTTAGAATTTACCAAAGGAGTTTATGGAACCTCCCTCAGTTAGACACTCATGTGAAGGAATTAGTTGAAGTTAACTTGAATGTACTTCTTTTGCAACAGGGAGCTGAACCACAAGATTGTTTTTCCTATGACACTCTTTCCTGGCTGGAAATTGAAGGTGGGAAAAGAAAATAACAGTGAGTTTGAAGTTTGGGGCTATTATTTAAATCACTTCCTCATATTTAATGAACTGCAAATTTCACCATTTATGGCATTTAAATATGTTCAAGACTCTAGGACATTTTACAAGCCCTCACCAAATGGACTAATTTATACTCAAGATTTTTCTGAAGGAGACATAATGTCTTAGTTCTGGCTCCAGCTTTATAACTTCCAGTCAAGGCAAAGAACCACAAGACAGCTACCACAGTGGATGAACCTCTATTGTTCAAGGATATCTTGGCATGCCTGGACATTCTTTGATACTTGAAACTAGTATTTGAAGTCATAGAGAGACATCATCTCTATGGTTTGGAAGCAGTTAACTCTTCAACCAAAATTCTATGACGTCAACTCTTGATTTATGGGTTAATGAGGGGCAGAAATGTAATGATTGAATTCCAGATCACATGTAAAGCAAAAGAGCATATAAGCATGGTTAATTCACACCCAGTTCATCACCTCAACACTCTAAATTAACAATGAAAGAATATGTATAAAACAGTAAGGGAAAACTGACCCAAAGGCTAATTTATGATGCATCCTTGGAAATCAGGGCTATCAAGTACACAGAGAGTGATGGACTATGCTCTCTACCCTTAATATCTTTTTTCATTAGGAAGAATCTAGATGCAGAACTCTCTCTCAAGGGATGTAGGAAAATAAGATCACTAAATTCCTCATGTCCCAAGAAGACTTAATTAGCAACAAAGTACTTGCTGAGCAAGTTATGAAATGGCTAGAACAGAACATTGCTTGTCATTGGCCACTACCATTGACGTCATGTTGAGATTCATGAAATGCCTGGTAAGTGAGTTATTCATGTTGTAGTGCCTCTTCTAAGAAAAGACACCTGCCTTCCCTGCACCATTCAGTAACTCCAGCCTAGGACTATGGGAACGGAAAGAAACAATGCTCCAGTGAGTGGGAACATCAAAGCTGCTGCTCCTGCAGTGTTTTCAGGCCACTGATTAAACCATGGGGCATTGTGGCCAAAGTATCTTCATCCTCAGAGCTTTTCATCTGGAGAATGTTCCGAAGACCAAAGAAATGTAACTTTCAAAGGTAGAAAGACACTAAAACTAGACCTACTCTCACAAAGAAGGTATATGGGGATACATGCGCCTGAATGGCTTACCTTAGACACAGCAAGCAGTGGATAAATTGACCTTGGTCTATAAAAGCATGTGTTCCTGTCCCCACTTCTTCTATTGCCTGTCCACGTGCTGTTAGACAAGTCCTCTATATTCTCTAAGGCTCAGTTTTCTCATTAAAAGAAGGAAGGGGGAAAGAAGAAAGAGAAGAACGTAAGGGAGAGAGGAGAAGAAGAAATCTGTATGATATCTCCATTACTGGGTTGCTTGTGAGGGTCACAAAGTTAATTATGTGAAAGTTCTTTGCAAAGTACAGAATTCTATAGAAAACAAGAAATCACTATGCTTATTATTCATCATTACTTGAGTAATTGTTAACTTAATATCTCCTTAAGTATCCCCTACTTCTCTTCCAAAATTCATCTGGAAGTTGTACTTTCTAATGTAAAATAAAAAGAGCTGTACATTCACAATTCATAGGCCACATATACAAAATATGTACCAAGTACCAGGCCCAGCACATAGTATACACATATTATCTATATATTTATCACATACTTAATCTATAAGTTGACCAAGAACTCCTATGAAAGAATGAACTATTTTTATAAAAACTGGGTACCTAGTGATTATGCCAAACACTTTATGTCTTACTACGACCTAAAACATTTTCTCTTGGGAAGGGAGTCTTGATGATTTTTCCTGTCCATAGAAACTATCTCCTTCTCTGGAAATACCAAAAGGATCTCTTAACTAATAACTGTTCTTGACTATTAAAATTTAGAAAAAAAGAAATTGACATTTATTGTGCACCTGTCATGGGCTAAGCACTTTACAACTGGGGAAACCTAATTTTTGTTGAGAAACCACCATTCTCCAGGCTCTATAATAGGCAATTTCCACTTATTATCTCACCTGATTCCAGAAGCAATCGTGAAAAATGCCTACTTTTCAAGTGAAAAAAGTTGAGCCTCAGTGAGTTTGATACCCAAATTTACACAACAAGATGCAAACTGGTGTTCCAGCAGGTCCACTTTCACACTCCAAATATGTTTAAATATTAACAATTGGCTTTGTATGAAGGAAATAAGGTGCACAAAATTATTCCTAGAGTATCCGTTATCTACAGAACAACAATGTCAATGGGCAGCAGCTTGAATCTTTCTCAAGACCCGAATAATGGGGACAAAGAGTATAAAATAAAAATATGGCAGCAGTCTGAAAGGAAAGTTACCACATTTGACCCCATCCTTCTCATTTCCCGTAGTTATATTTTCCTTGGATTTGGACTTGTGGAAGTATTTCTCACGTTTTTGTTAGAAAGGAGATTTCTATTCTTTCTTAGGCTAGTTATTTGGAGTACCGCACTATGTTCTCTGCCTCAGCAATGTATCTCCAGAGTAGACTGACTATCTGCCTTTTTTTATCATTTTATTGTACCCTGTATGCATCCTTTGTAGCTGTGTAATGTCTTTCTGCCCTGTGAGATCATATACTAAGGTACATAAGGGTAAGGACTGCATTCGTCTTTTTGGCTCCTCTAATCCAGGCTTTCACAGGTTCTGTCTCTCTCTCTCTCTCTCTCTCTCTCTCTCTCTTTTTCTTTCTCTCTCTCTCTCTCCTCCTCCCTCCCTCCTTCTCCATACTCACACACACACGCAGCACTTACTAATGCACAAATGAATGAACTGAAGGGCTCAGCAGTTGGCCAACCACCCAGGCCATGGTACGGCACTTCGGTTAGTGTTTCCTAGAGGGACAACAACTTGAAGTACATTTTAAATATAAACAAAAGACCACCTGGCTTCAATATTTTAAAAATAACATTGCTGCGCATTTCTTTGCCTTATCAGAATGTTTCCTGCGGCTTTCCTGCCTAGGAAATGATTAAAGCCAAACTCTCCACGTTGATCTCATCCAAAAATAAGAAACAGCCTGCCATCACACCTGCGTCAGGAAATTTCTGTTCATTCCCAGAGTCATACTTTCTTTCAAAGGAAAGATTTTCCTTTACATTTTCAGAATTCTTTCCAAATTTCTTCTCAACAAGAAGCTATACTTGCCTGGTTTTATCTCCTGCCAGTTGTTAACTATTAATATTCCAAATGCAGCTTACCTGCAAACTGGTAAAAATGGCAACTGTCCTGAGGCAAAGACTAGCAAAACTATACAACACTGACTTCCAGTCAAGGTGGAGACATAGGCAGACATGACTTGCCTCCTCACACAACCACATCAAAATTACAACTAAAATATAGAACAACGATCACTCAGAGCCATCTGAAATTGAGCTGAATGGAAGTCTGGCAACTATGGAATTAAAGAAACCACATCCATCTGGACTGGTAGGAGGGGCACAGGAAACTGAAGCAAAGCAATGTAGGAAACTCTAGTCCAATACATTACTGATGAGTCTGACACCACTATCAAACTCATCAGCACCTTACACATTTTATTCAACAAGGGGTAGGATTAATCAATTCATGGGCCTTGGTACTGTAAGGTCTCAAGCTCTCCAAGCTCTCGTACCACAACAAAACTCTGCAAAAAGAACGAGGTTGTCAGTACACCCTGCTCATTGTTCACTTCATTGCTATCACTAGCCCAGCTATCCAGCTTGTCCAGAACACAAGCTCTGTTTACCTCAACGGGCCTAATGGGCAATTACTGCCTGGCTACATGACAGAGAGCTAAATCATTTCCCTGCTCGAGTTTACAAATACATCATCCTAGGCCTGAGACCACTGATAATTTGTTTTGTAGAGTAAAATTGTATCAAGCAAACACAGTGGCTGAGGAAGTTTCTGAGGACAACCTCTTCTCCTTTTTCAATCTTTTGCTTTGTCTAGTTTAGGACAGGCACAGCTTTGCCCTTCACAAGAGCCATACGCCTCCGAGAGAATTTTCTCTGGTTTTTAGCCGGCTCTGTTCACCAGACTTGGGGTGGGCAAGTGCTTGCACTCTGTGCCCAGCAGATGGGGGACACTGGGAAACCTGACATGGTCAGCATTTGCACCTTGCTCGCACATCTTGCGGTGGTCCCCAAGTGACACATATGAGAGAGCTGAGATTGGTTTTATTGGGTGGAACGCATGGGCTTTGGTTCAGAGAACTTTGGGTCCAAGTCATGGTTCAGGCATTTAGTTGTCCTGCAACCTTGGGTAGGTTACTTGTTCCCAGGGCCTTTAATGTCCCCATTTGTACAACGAGGGAACAATTCTTAACATTTTAGAGTTTGTAGGATGATTTCTTGAGATGACGTAGGTAAAAGGATTGATACCGTATTTGACATTAATATTCACAAGGTTTTAGTTAAAATAAATGGACAGGTGTTCAAATAGATTTCAACTGAGACACTACCTGAAATGAGGAGCTAGAACAAGGTGCAAAATTGTTCCAAGAATCTAAGAACCAGAGAGAAAACTGGTTCTGGGATATGAAGATTGGAAATTGCAGCTTAGGAGGGAGAATAATTGTTACATTGTTTGTAGCTCCTGAGTGATATTATTTTTACTAATATTTTTTCTTAATCAGTAATTTTGGACTTTAACACACAGAAAATTCACAAAACATAAATGCAACACACCATGAATTATCACTAAGTAAACATGCATATGACACCCAGCACCGCCAGTCAAGAAACTGAATATTGCCAGCACTGCAGGAACCCAGACGGGGATTCTTAAAGAAAGTTTTTCCGAGAATTGCCAACCCTTCACCTCAAGCCAAGAGACTGCAATCCTAAAGGAGACAATATCCCCTTCTGTTGGGGATACGAGGGCAAGAAGCTGTCTGATGTAACCTATGGAAGAGAATAAGTATTTTCTGGGAATTTATCGGCGCAAAGAAACGTATGAGTGTTTCTCTTGAACCACGCGTGGATCTCCTGTGAGAGAGAAAAACCTGTGGGGAATTTTAAAGACTAAAAGTGCCTGCAGGACAAACGAACAAGCACCCACAGACAGAAGCAAGGGCTTTCATTCCTAAGGGCGATGGGAGAAGCAAGCAGCCGGACTGAGGAGAAAAGCATCTGTCTGTATCAGAGGGATGGCGGACATTGTGACGTGGGGGACCATCTCTGAAGAATGTTCGTGTGCCATGTAAGGAAGAATCAGCGCTAAGGTCTACCGTTTCCAGAGCAGTAGCACAGCCCCTCCACAGGACTAGTCAAGTGAAATGTCCCACGTCTTCTCCTTCCTCTCCACCTACCAACATGGGAATGACCAGAGATAAGTTAGTAGGTAAAGAGAGGAGGAATTGAAGGGCAGGCAGGTGTGACAGCAAAAGCCTACCACATACCCATGATATGCCACCTGTCTGGGACCACAGGTTCCCCAGACCAGAGCACTGTAGGATGAGGAGCTTCAGCTTTAAATCGAGTTTCACCTTTTAATGAAGATTGATGGCGCTTACATGGGACTAGACATTTTGTGTTGCAATTTAGATTCTCTAATTAATATTGTCCAGAAAAGCCCCTGTATGACATACATTTTCAGGGTCAAGAGAAGAACCACCTTCACTGAATAAATGTAAAAAACAATGAAATTAAAAAGCTACTTCCTGACTTTATCATTTGATTCATTTGTGCTTAATATGCCGAGGATATCATTATTCTTATCATCAGAGAATCATCAGGTTTAAGACAGTTGGAGGAAACAGCTAAATCTTACCCAGCTCTGGCAACCTTTGGTGTGATGTGGGTCTCCAGACCCACCAGCAGGATCTATACTGGGTTGGCTAAAAAGTTCATTGGTTTTTCCCATAAGATGGCTCTAGTAGCACTTAGTTGTCTTTAACTTCATTCAAAACAATTTTGTTAGATTGCATTGTGGCGGCTTTCATATCAGCATGCATTTTTTACAAACTTTTCAAAATTGGTAAATTCTCGTGGAACCATTTTTATATTGAAGATGGAGGAAAATAAGCAACATTTGTGGCATACTATGCTTTATAATTTCAAGAAAGATAAAAATGTAACTGAAACACAAAAAAAGGTTTGTGCAATGTATGGAGAAGGTGCTGTGACTGATCAAACGTGTCAGAAGTGATCTGTGACGTTTTGTGCTGGAGATTTCTCTTGGGACAAGGTTGCACAGTCGGGTAGACCAGTTGAAGTTGATAGGGATCAAACGGAGACATTAATTGAGATCAACATTATACCATGCAGGAGATAGCCGACATACTCAAAATATCCCAATCAATACACTTACTGGTGAAAATAAAAAAATGTGTATTTTATTACAGAAAAAACTAAATGGATTTTTGGCCAACTCAATAATTACACAAGAATATCTGTCCTGGTGAAGTAGCTGCCCCTGGAATAAAACTTTCTAAAGTGTTTTTGCAAATAGCATTGCCTATTCCAATGTAGTAAGTAAGGAAAACTTCCTCATACCTCCGAGTCGCTGTCCTGAACCCTGGGACACTGCACAACATGTGCAAAGCAATAACGAGGAAGAACACCTGTGGCCCAGGTCTCCAGGTTACTGCTCAGACTCCCAGCACCCCCAGCTGTGCTTCGCTGTGACGCTGCCAGAACAGCGCACGGCTTGCACCCTCAGCCAAGCGCACGGTGGAGAAGTTCATGCAAGCAAGTGTCTTCTCTGGGCTTTGACACTGCTTGCACTTGTCAGAGGGATTCTTCGAGCACTGCGTCGCATCAGCGAAGCAGGGCTGTTAGCATAAATGAAAAGTCATTCGAAAAATAATCAAAACAGAACTTTCTTCCTCTGTTTATAGCCTGCAATGTAAGATTTAAAACTCAGTGATTATAAAAGAAAGTGAAAATATCAAACACCAGAAAAATGTTATTAACTCCCACAAGCAGAAGTAGATTAACAAAATGTCCTTAAATCCTAAACGCTGGTGCCTGGCTTATATTTGATAGAGTTTTACAACTGTAAAACTGAAAACCTGAATAAATAAAACATCTTCTAAATCATTGTGTAGTGACCAATGATTTAAAATTTAATTTTGCCACGGCTATAAAACTTTAGCGAAATCCTAGTCTCCGCCTAATAATCTGTGTACTCATCTTCACTACAGGGCCTTAGTCTAGTATCCAAAAGTATCAAAGTTTTAAAACAAACAAACAAATCAAAAAACCCTTAAAGATCATTTTATTCTGTCTCATTTTCCACATGGGGAAAACAAAGACCCAGAAAAATAAAGTGACTTGTCTAGAAACACCTAAGTAATTAGTTGTGAAGATGAGTTTGGAATTTCAACTAGCACCCTTTGCACAACACAGGAAGTCGCCTGACTGGGCTCCCCACAGCCTCTGGGGTCTCCAGAGATGCCTCAAAGGGCACCCCGGCTCAGGAGGAGTGTTAGCAGCTCCGTGCAGAGCCCCGCGCCCCATGTTCCTTCCTCCATTTCAGACGAAGCAACTTCCCTTCCATTTGTTTTACATACTAACATCCATATCTGAGTTCATTTCTGATACAGGCTTGGCTAAAATCACTTGAAAACCACTATTTCTATACATATCAGTGAAATTCTTGTTTTCAAAAAAATGCATTGTGAATCAAACAGCCTGTAAATTAACACTCTCCTCCTAAAAGTTGGTAACTTGCATATAAATCACTAATTGGCTATTAGTTGAATCTTGACTGGATAAGTGGTTTTAGTTACATTAGATGTTGTATCTTCCTTTGTTTCATTTAACAGAAGAAAACTACTCAAAGAAAATATGTTCAGAGTATGACTTCACGTGAGAGGGTAGAAGGATTTATATGTGTATGTCAGGCATTCACACAAAAATAGGCCATCGGGTATGTCAATGGTAGTCATCATTTCAAAATCCACCACTATTTGGAAACTTTGCATCTCAAGACACCTTTGTTCAGATATATTGTGCTCCAATCATTTTAGTTGCATAGAAGAAGATCTCTTTGATACTAACAGAGAAAATCTGTGCTGTGGTAATGCCTGAACTACCCACCTTGTTAACTCCTTATCACTGGTTATTATATATCTTCACAACTGGGTTTCTAGCTGCACAGAAAGGAGACGATGGGTAGAGATGATGGATACAAAAGTAACAAGAGCAGCAATAACACGTGTCTGAGGGCAAAGAGGTAGTAATACCTTTCACATTCCACATAAGAATCTGACTTTTAGTTACCTAACTTTCGAGCCCTATTCCCTTGGTAACCCAATAAAAGCTGGCATGTTCATATTTTACGAGGTAAGTCTGCTTATGGTAGAAGTGATCTCTCATTGACAAACTGTATCTGGCAGGAGAAGCAATAAACACCTGATTGGAAGTCGCACTCCGGGCTCCCCGACTGGCTCCTTTAACTCAGCATGTGTTTTCAAGGGTCATCCACACAGTAATATACGACTATATCAACATTTCGCTCCTTTCTCCTCTCTTTTAAACACCTTTGGAGATACAATTCACATGACATACAATTCACTTATTTAAGGTGTATAACTCAGTGTTGCACATTCAGAGCTATGTGAACATCACCACCGTCCATTTAGAATACTATTTCATTGCCCCCCCAAAAATGTATCTTTTAAATATCATGCCCCTATCCAGCCATCTCCCCAGCCCTAGGCAAGCAGCCACCAATCTATGTTTCTGTCTATATGGATTCACCGATTCTGGACTTCCACGTGAGTGGAATCTTACAGTATCTAATCTTTTGTAACTGGCTTTTTTCACTCAGTGTTTTCAAGGTTCATCCATGTTATCTTATAACCAGTACTTCATTTTTCTATGGTTAAACAATATTCCATTATGGATATACCACATTTTATCCATTTGTTGATTGACAGATATTGGGTTGTTTCCACCTTTTAGCTATTATGAATAATGCTGCTTTAATATTCGGATGCAATTTTATTTTGTGGACATATGTTTCTATTTCTCTTGGGCACAGAACCCTCTGCTGAGTCATATGGTAGTTCCCTCTGAGGAACTGCCAGCCTGTTTCCAAACTGACTGTGCCACTGTACATTCCTACCGGCAGCATACGAGGGTTCTGTTTTCTCCACATCCTCCCCAAATCTTACTTGATTTTTTGATCCTGCCTGCTCACTTCTAATAATCACGTTTTCCATCTCTAAAGGGCTTACAAACTTCATTCAATGCTATTTTTAAGAATTTTGGCCAGAATTATCTAGTTCTCTAGCTTTTAGGTTATAAATCTCTTCCCATTTTTAACAGACAGCACAACAACCCCGTCTGTCAATCTCCTGCACTCGTTCCCATCCTCTGAGCCGGCCCGCATATCACCGTCTCCCAAAGATCACTTTCTCAAAGTGATCATTTGTTCAAAGACCACAAAGGGCACCTAGAAGGAAATTAGAAGACTGAGTATCCACTTGTGTCTTTTTCTTCAACACTGACAAGAAAGTTTGCATAAAAGCAACCCACAAAATGTGGATGCTTTCTTTGCAAAAGAAAAAATAAAATTAATTTTGGTTACTGGCACTATTTCATTTTTTTTATATCTTACATTATTTCTACATTAAGTTACAAAAAAATGTCTTTAAATATAAATCAGGAGCCCTAGCTGGTGTGGCTTAGTGGAGTGAGCGCCAACCTGCAAACCAAAGAGTCACCAGTTCGATTCCCAGTCAGGGCACATGCCTGGGGTGCAGGCCAGGTCACCAGTAGAGGGCATGCAAGAGGCAACCACACATTGATGTTTCTCTCCTCCTCTTTCTCCTTCCCTTACCTTCTCTCTAAATAAATAAGAAAATAAAATCTTTAAAAAGCATATTAAAAAAATAAATATAAATCAACCTTATAAAAGATTATTTAACCACAAAATTGTTTGGAGTATATACAATTGACAAATGTATACTTATAGTATTTTAAATGCAGAATCTAATCCCTTTGAAATGACACATTAATTCTAATAAATAATTATTTCCCAAAAGGTTTTTGATCAAATTCAGGTTTGAAATATATTACCCCCAAAAAAGGTGTTGAAATATTCTGCTAATTTCAAAACAGACAGTATAACCACAAAGAATTGCATTATTATTCCAATCCAATATTATGACTCCATATGACCCGAACCTGAGCAAGAGGCATTTTGAATCAAGACCTTCAGGGGCCCCTCCCTTTGCAGGTATGCTAAGAACTGAAAATTGAACAAACTCAAGATGAAATGAGCTCAGGTTTAGCTATCATGTTATATCATCCTGGCAGCCGACATGGCTGATCTTAGTCAAGTAAAAAAAATCAAAGAAGAGTTATGAGATAAGAAGCTGTTTATTTAAGAAATCTCGACAACTCCAAGTTCCTTTGGGGATTAACATTATCTATTGCTGGGGATTAACATGTCTATTATTAAAATTTTATTCATTTCCAGAATACCATACTCAAAACATAAATACAACCATTTTATTACTGAATGTAATTTTAAATTATCTGTCATTTTTTATTAACCAGTTCAAACCCAAGCCCCTCATTTTAGCATTCCTCATTAAAATTTATCTATAAACCTAAATTATATCTGCAGAAATTCTGCCATTTTCTAGGATGACTAGTTAATAGATGTACATACTTGGAGCAATGCCGAGCCTAATTTTGCTCTCTTTTTGTTTAGCTCGAATCTTGTCCAGTCCTCTGGAATTAATCCTCCAGAAAGGAGGGGAAAGAATCTGTCAGTACCCCTGAGCTAAATTAGAGCAGGGAAAATGCTTTAGGAATAGCAAACACCCCTCTGGCTCCTCTGATTTGCTGGTATCTTTTTAAAGACACCTCTCAGGTAGGAACATCTATAGAGGGCCATCTACTGGCAAAAGAGGAATCAATACTGTTCCTGGCTCCTTGACAACATTGGAACTCAACCTTTGCTCCATCTACATAGATCAAAGAGAAAATATTCCTGAAGTCTACATAGTAGCCATTTATAGTATTTATGACACCATTTGGAAAACACACACCAATGCACACATAGACAACTTGAAAAAGTGAAGAATTTTAACCAAATCTCCCTTTTTGTTCCCATAAGTCTTCTATATTTTCTCAAGCCATAGTTCTATTAAGAAGTAAAATAACAGTTTTACCAAAATTAAGCTTTCCAGAAACTCCAAGAGCCAAAATAAACCAATTCCCCTTTATGTTGTAGAACATTCGTTTAAAGCATTACTTTTAAAGCAAAATGACTGTAATAAAAAAAACTAATTGAAAACTAATGATCTATATCACAATTGAAATCATTAAAATGAAATTATAGTGGATCTTAATTAAACCATTCAGTACCCTTAAGATATTTTATGTGCCTCTTTTACAGAAACCTTTTTGCTTCTTTCTTGAAAATGAGACTGAAAATTAAGTGAAAACTTACTGTAGTGCAAATATTTTTTCCCATTAGCCTTCTTGCCTGCTGGAGCAGGAAAAGCCAACTCCTTTGTAGGTATTTCTGGAGAGGTGCAGAGCCAAAGACAAGAAAAGCATGAACGTTTAGATCTGGATCTCAGAACGAGTGTATTATTGACAACAGATACAATATTAATTACTGACCTTAATCACTTCAGCAGACCAACCCGGAATCTTGCCCAAGGCTAAACTCCAGAAAGGACACTTAATTGCAAGGTGTTTTGTTTTTTCTTTGCTTTCACCACATGAATTATCTTTCCCACCAGGGAGTCAGCACTTCCAGCTCTAGCCCTGTACCAGCTTTCTAGTCCCAATGCTGCTTCACATTTCCTCCTCATATTTTCCCATTTTTGCTGACATAAAAATGGGCTTTACTATTTTAATGGCCAATTCACACTCACATAGGCTTACGGAAACACTAAGGTTGCATTTGGAATTGTTACCTAGTCATCAGGCAGAGTTGATATTCTCACTTTTCCAGGTACCTTATTTTTGACTGCCCTCATACTTACTATCCTCAGGGGCTCAGCATTTTACTGGTTGTAAAATGATTTTGGCATTGATTGCTAGTGAGTGTGGAAGAAAGAGGGGTTCTATGGAAAGTAACCTCACAGGGCGATCTGATCATAAATTCCTAACTGGGCAGCTCCTGGTGGGTAGTCACGCCCCAGGCCTGTAACTTGTTTTAATAAAAGGTTTGTCTTTGCCTTAACAAGCCCTGCCCATTGCTTCTGTGTGTCTAGCTTAACACACACTTGAAACTAAGAAAGCACGTAGTCCTGTTAACTATCCTGTAATCCAATCCCAGTCATCTTCTGAAGCATTTGAGCTCTTACTTCCCAGAAGTTGTTATCAATGTGGCTCAAATAAAATCTTTTTAAAATTCGTTATAGGTTTGGACGTCTCTTATATCTACAAGTATCAGATGTTCTGCCCAGGTCAACTTCTTTTCCTCAGAACAGGGTTCTTCGGCAGTGGAGGGATCCAGAATATACCACTGTGATGGGGGGTATTGTTCGTTGGGGCTTTTTGTTTTGTTTTGTTTTGTTTGTTTTCTGAACTTTCCTCATCAGCCTAACAGCAGAGCCTCCAAAAAAAGAGAATCTGTCATAAACCCCTTCCCTGGGAATTTGATAATCAGAGAGGACTGACTCCTATTATAAAAGACAAGAAGTTGGCACCAGGAGAGGAAATTAAACAGACATAGTGACAAAACTATCGTATCTTCCATCTATTTTCCTAGGGCCCGTGTATCTTTCCTAAAAGGCATCTGTTTTCCCATATGCCCTTCCCCCCCACCCCTTTCCTTATTAACATGGTATATATGCCATATTTTTCTGTAAATACTCCTGTACACACATGAATAAAAATGTTTTTTCTCTTGCTAATCTCTTTTGTCAGTTTAATTCACATTATTCAACCCCCCACTTATTCAACCCCCACTTATTCAACCTAAAAGAGTAGAAGAAAAAGACTTTCCTCCCTAAAAGGAGGAATAAAAAGGATTTATTTTACAAAAAGAACAAGAGAATGTATAAAACCCATTGCTCTCCAGTTCTTATTCTCATAACAAATTCAACAGTAGATGTTTTATGCCCCAACTGAATCTTACAAAGAATTTTAAGCAACACACAACAAAAACACATGTGGTAAAATAGTAAACTATCAAACCATTCCAGGGAAAATTTAAAACTTGTGGGGAGAAAGAAAAGCAAGTATTACATTACAAGTGTCCATATAATTCATTTTTCTAAGATCGTCAAAAGGAAAAAGGAAATTATGGTTGATTTTTGGTGTTAAAAAGAGAGAAAGATGCTACGGATCCTCAGAGAAAGCAGCACTTTTCTTAACACTTGGAGCTCGCTAAATGGGATTTCTCACTTGAGGCTCTTCTAAGGGGGCCCTGAGGCCCCTTGAGGGCGGCATTGCGAAGGTAGTATCAGGTTTCACAAGGGCGCTTCTACGGGCTTTCTCCTGCCCGCGAGGACCAACAGCTGCTCCCTGGAGACAAACTTAACAAAGGGGCGGGGAGGGGCATATTATCTAATTAGCATTCATGTTTCCCAAGCATTATTTTCTATCTCTCAGATGTAACTGGGCTTCTTAAAGCTTTATTGTCCTCGGTTTCTAGTGATTAAGTGAGTTCAACTTAAGAAGCCAGAGCAGGCGTTCTTCAGGTCCTTGGAATATCATAGCTGGTCTTATATTTGGTGCGTTTTCAAAAATACATATAAATAACAAGCTCTTAAACAGGCAGAACACTTCAAAGCACACATTCTTGCTTGACAAGCATCTACAATGGTTAAAGTGCAATTAACATAAGAGAGGGAGAGAAATTCAGTCGCAAGTATTCTAGGCTAAGACAGCAGCCCCAGCTCTGGCTCGAGAATGCATAAGCTTGGAAAAAGCCCTTTGTCTTCTGTGCCTCCATCCCTAAAGTATCTAAAATATGCTTCAGAAAAAGTTTGGTTTATACAAAGAAGTATCAAGAACTAAGGGAAGCTTCCTCCTCTCAGTCATTAGCCACCACCATTCTAGTACTGGTCTTCCAAGGAGGAGCAGAGCTACAGCTTAACACAGCAGAGCATGTGAGCAGTGAGGAACCGACTGGAGCAGTTCACTTGAAAATCTGTCACTTCCTAGAGAGTAACAGGTGCAAATTGGGAAAAACAAAAGAATTTGTCCTTGAGATTCAATGAATTATTTTCCAGGAGGATGTAGGGAAGTCAAAACTACAGAATATGCAATGTTCAACAGATGGTTCTACTTTTTGTTACACTCAAAGTAAGTGTCTCAACTATCAAGAATTGTCCACATGTTGAAACTAGACCGCAAAATTTATCTTTTTCTAATAGCTTCAGGAAATGATTCCTCCTGGCCTGCCTTCCAGTAATGACATAGGGAAAACTGTGTCACTGTCACTCAAAGACTGATTGACCAGTTAATTGGTCGACCATTTAGTTAGTCATTCCAGAAAGAAAGAGGTCATTTAAAGGAAAACCAGTGGAGTTGCTTCCTTTTGAAGGAAGGTGATAAAAAAATCATGGTTCAAAGTGTGGATGTACAGTCAAGACGCCTGGGTTTAAACACTGGCTTGTTAGATGACAAGGAGCAGTTGACTCGCCCTCCAAGCCTTTGTTCTTTACCCGCAAAATGGGGATGGGGACTGAAAGCACGCCATCGGGTCATTTTGGAGATTAAACAGTATAACTCATGTAAAGTGCTCGAAGCAGGCTTTGCTCTATAGTAAGTGCTCATAAATGTTCATTGCAGTGATTATATTCTTAGCAGTGACTCGGGTTACTAGGCTAGGCACCTATCCCCAAAATTGGTCCCACTAAGTAATTCCTGGGGAACCCGAAAGGCACATCTTATGCTGGCATAGACTAGGCTAGAATCAGAAATTCAATCACTCCCATTCCAAAAGACTATTATTCATTCTAAATAAACTTTCTCCCAAAAATGTTGCCCCTCAAAAAAAAAAAAAGCTCATTTCAACATTTTGAGTACAGCTTAAATTTATTTCAGCTAGCTGAAGAACATTCCATCTTACATAAACACATTTTAAAATTGTAATTAAAAGGAACAATGAGATTCCATATGGGGAAGAAAAGAAAATGAGACTGTGTTCACGATCTGAACTTCATAGATTATAGTTGAAATGTTTGTACAGCTGCACTGTTTAATTGGTTTACTATCTTCCCAGAATTCTGAGCAATACAAGGGGAGGATTGGTAGGCAGTTCTTTTCATCCGGTGGGAGTTACAGAAAAACGTTGTGGAAGCAGCTGGGTTTACAGGTAAAGGCAATTGGTTTACCTTGAGTTTCTTGGACAGAGGGAAAGCAAAAAGCTCCAGAACAGAGATAATGGGAACTTCTGCACATCTGTATATAGCAAGAATGTGGTTGGTGTATTCAGAAAGGGATGAAACAAAAGTGCACAAAATCAGAAAATAAAATATAGGAATAAAATAGAAGCGTGCCTCCCGCTCAATTATGAACTCAATTCCCACTGACAGGTAATCTTGAGTCATTTAACGCAGATTAAATCCTCCCCAGAAACCTTAACTCCAATCTCCCAAAACAAAATTTCCCTCCCTTGAACTCGACAATTTCCACGAGCTTCATCTACCTCCCAGAGATAAGAACAGAGATCCACAACTCCCCACATGATTAGATTAGGATGTATGCTCCTGGGAATAGAATAGCATCACTCTCTCCTGAATCCTTGTGTCCCTATAACCAGGTGAGGAAGACAGGATGGAATTCTAAAACACAATGACCATTCACAGCTGAAGGTATAGCAAAGAAAACACACACACACACACACACACACACACACCCCACTGGATTTTGCATCTGAAGATCTGCGTTCAGCTCCTACTTCAACTACCCACTGGATCATCTTGGGAAAACAGTAAATCCTTCAAGCCTCAATCTCTCACTTGTAAAGTACATACGATAATATCCCACCTAAGAGTTTCTTGACAGGATAAAGAGATAACCGATGTCAGAATTCTCTGTAAACTCTAACATGTCCTCAGAGTTTGTTACAGGATTGCTTGCTAAGGTTTCCAACAACTGCGTTTTACCTCTCTCAAAGAGATTGTGACTTTCTTGGGAGCAGATACTGTTTTCTCATTTCCTTTGTACTCAGCAATTTCTTGAGAGGCAGTTTCATAGAGTTCACAGAAAGAACACCAAACTCTTAAAACTTGGGCTCTACTTTCTTCCATGAGTCATTTAATTTCACTGACCCCAGCTCCCCTGTCCCAGAAGTTTATTTTCTCACATAACAGGAAGTCCAACAGCAGGAAAAGTTTCAGGGTTAAGTGATTCAAGGGCTCAAAGGTGTCATCAGAGATCACTTTTTCTGCCTTCCTGTCTGAAGCATCAATGTCATCCTAAGGCTGACAATAAGATGACATCTAGCAGCAACTGAGGCCAGGTACTCCCTCATTTACTCTGCCCCTAAGTGTAAATATGCATCCTTGCCTTAAGAAATGAACCAGTAACAGCCACACACAAAAAAAATGTCATAGCACATTGATTGGTTGAGGCTATGGTTCTGTATTATAACTACACTTTAGAATCGCCTGTAAAGTATTTTCAAAAACACCCATTTCCCATACCCCAGAACCTGATTCAGTATGTCTGGGGTGGGGGCCGGGGCATTTTTATTTTTAAGTCACCCAGGAGGATTTGAATATGACTGCATGGTAATTAGGATGCACCGTGAAGATGGGAATAGAGAGGTTGAGAAGGTGAGCAAGAAGTGGATACCGTAGTAGATACAGCTGCACAGTCTATACCCCTTTAAATGTTTGGAGAGTACATCTGCATATTAAACATTCAACAGTAAAGAAAGCTAGTCAATGTTTTTGCTGGCTACTTAATAAAGAAAGGTCATGGCAAACAGAGCAAAAGGAAGAGCCGATAGCTGAGTGAAGCACTAAGAACAAAAGTCCGTTTTACTAGTTCTAGACCAGTATTCTTGTAGGCATTTTTGAGACAGATTAGATACAGATTAGCTATACAAGCATAAAACAGGAAGTTCAATAAGAACAAGGTTAAGGAGTGGATAGCCCAGGGATCAAAACAATAAAGTCATCATTCAGGAATCTGAACAGATAAGAAAGTCATATCAGGACCCAGGAGAAAGTGAGGTGAGAGTGAGCCGAGGCAGAAGCTACTTCCATTAGGTAATCAACCCGTTCCAGAGACGAGGCAGCTCAGAAGCCATGGGAGAGAACCATGGGAAAGAAATCAGCTAGAAATGCCACCGGAAAGGGCAGCAGTTGCAGCGACCCTTCAAGTCGAATTAGCATCTGCATTTCATAGAGGCACGGAAAGGTAAGTAGCTCTTCTGAAAGAGCAGAGAGGCAGGAAGATGAACTACGTGAGACCCAAATAGGCAATAGTCCTCATTAGTGTGCCACTAGCAGGAAAATCCCCAAGGTGCAAGGCTCAGGACCTGGTGGACCAAACATTTGGGCGCTAGCCAAAACGGAATCAAAAGTACAGAACACTAATAACTCAAAATGACACCCCTCAGACAAGTATGTGGTAAATGAAGGATGTGGGGAAATGTAGAACAGATACTCCACTATGCGTCAAGAACAAGATATAAGAGAAGCAATGATGTAAACATTTTATCAAAATGGTATTAGTGAGGTCATTAATGATGTCTGAATGCTGGCAACTCAGAAAGACTTGGGTATGTAAGCAGAGTCACACAGAGCACAGTTCTGGCAAAGTTACAAATAAGGAAGCACTTATGCAAACATTATGTGACAATGTCCCTTTGGGAAAAGAGTGTGTGCAGTCCAAAAAGAAGTGTGTGTTAGTCCACTCTACAGAAGCAGTTAGCTAATTCCTGACCACTCCAGAGGCACTCCTTTGAATACCTTTAGAATCAAATCAACAGAGTCTGTCTGGCAGCCAATGACAGAATAACCTTCCAACACACAGCACTTAAACACAAATGAGAATCAGGAAACCCTTCCGGCTAAATTGAATTTTTTATCTCTCAGGAGAGTTTGGTCTGCTGTCTTAGAACTGCATTCACCACAAGTCCCTGTGTCAAAAATCCTGAGCATTTTTCTTATACTATGTAGGGCTAGTAAGGTAAGATTTGAGGGTTATGGTGATTTTAGGGGTCTGTGCCTAAACCCATGACCTTGAAGATCTGACATGCTAAGGTTAATAGGAAAACCCAGACTTTCAGGTGTCTCAAACCCTGAAACGTCCACAATTTCTCTCCTCCTAAGATATAAGAAATGGGGAGAGGGGTGCTGAGAGGGTAACATCTAAAGAACCATTTTAAAATTAGAAGACATGAGAAGACTACAAAGTATAAGCGTTATGATGTGTTTCTGGTAATCTAACCAGACCCCTTTCCCTGGAGGGATGGAGGAAGGGATGAAGCCACATGCAGAGAGGTTCATGTCTGGGGAACTCCCACACGACTCATCTGCCCCTCTGAACTGAAGCTCGGGGCTCCCGGGTGCCTGTGGTCAACCCTGGATGCTGAGATATTTGAACAAAGCCCATCTGAGATTCTAAAGAAGGCCGTATGGGTGACTTCCTGAGGGTCCTGAAGGCACTGCTGGGTGAGCCCACGACGGTGTAGCTGACAGTCCCAGAAGTGCACACACCAGCAGCCACACAGACAGCCACGTCAGCAGTGGTGCAGGGTACGCATCTTAGGAAAGACCTCCTGCCATTTTACCTAACTTCCCCTGGAGGTCTTCTGTTGGTGGCTTTCTTTTTCAAACAATAATAATTGATACCTGAGCTTCCTGGAAACAGAACAGAATCCTCAACTAAAAATACATGTTGTTTAGCAGTCCTGGTATGAAGTATGATAGCAACATGCAGGAAACCATGTCTTTGCTTTTCCCCATGGTTCTAATGAGGATAAAGACACACTTGATGCTTATAACATTATTGAGTCAAGCACAGGAGGTTGTTGGTTTGTTTGTTTTTTTATGGAAGTGGTGGTGTTTGGGAGAAGGCAGAAATTTTTTCAAAAGCACAATGCTTTGCAGCCATTATTTTATTATTGCACTTAAACCACTTGCATCCCCTGAGGCTTAGCACAACAGTCTTTAAAGTCCGTGATAACTGTCAAAGTAATTTAGATTTAACTGACAGAGTTGGGGAAGGGAGAAGCTAAGTTTAAAAATAACATAACCATTATGGTACAGATAGCTCTTCCTAAAAATAGAGGTTATCTGCAATAGAATTTGCATGGTACTCCTTATTATCTCTCCATATTCCTTTTTCAAACATAGATTCAAAGGCTTTCTTGTTGGTTGCCTTGTATTTTCCTTTTTGAGAGCAAAATTGTGGCACTCAGAAGATATGTTATCATTGGCACACAGGCCATTAACTTTTATTAAACAAGTACAGAGGTTGCATTTTAAATTATTATCCACATATGCCGAAGGGGAGCAATGAACAGCTCTCCCGTGACGAACCACCCACACTCTCCCCGTGGGCACGCTTCGAATGTGAGACTGAAATAAAATCTCTGTCTCCCCAGTCATTTTTTACAAATAAATTATTTAATAAACTGGTTCAGATGTGACTTTTAGGCAGTGATGTGCCGATAAATGTTTGAAACCAGCTACCATGTCTCGTCTTCGCTCTTCCTCGGAAATACTCGCCGTGGCTGATTTCAAGCTCCTGTCACAATCAGTGCCCGCAACACAACACAGCGTTGGGAAGAGAAGCGCACAGTCAACTCTCACAAGCTGGGATGAGCCATGTGACCCACAGAAACGCAGACACAAGGATGAATGTAGAAGAGGAAGCGCATCCCCAAAATTCAGCCGTCATACCAACATTTGGGGAGTGGGGGAGTGTATAAGAAATGATCTTTTTCCTCTGCCTCACTGGAAAGTTTTCTAGCTGTTTGCCTTTATCCCAGATCCTAGTCTAGGAGATACATCAAGAAGTACTAAAAAAAAAAAAAAGGGCAGGTGGATGTTTAGTGCCGTAGATGATGTCTTAACAGTCCTTATTAGCATTATTAGTGATTAGAATAAAGCACTTACCCTGAATTGACCCAGGGAATTTTCAAGGATTCCTGAGGAGAAAGTAGGCAGCAGGTGTAAATTTCATCGTACAGGAAGCAAAGGACGTCAGGGACTGCTAGTGGGGGTGACGGCCTCAATGACAGTGGGAGGCCAGGACTAGAAGACACCTGGCTCGCTGGTCCCTCACTGCACCTACAACGTGGCAGAGCTTCTGTGTGACTGTCAGGACACTGAACACTGCACAGCTCGGGCGGCGGGGGGAGGCTGGGGGCCCACCCAGCCCCCACCCAGGCCCCTGTCCCACAGAAGGACCACAGAAGGAGGGAGTGTTGGTGGCAAACCACCTTCGCATGAGCCACACAAGCCTGAACAGCAAACACCTCAGAAACTACCACCCAGGACAGAGAACAGAGTCCCCCTTGTCCAGTTTTTCTGGTTCATTCCAGCCCCTTGGCTCTCTTGCTGTTCTGAGTGGGGGGAGGGCCAAAGGAAGGGGTTTTCCAGAAAACAACTTGAATTTGAACGTTCTGCTAGCCAGGTGAACGCAGTGACACATATTTAATCTGATGCACAACAATAAAGAAGTGAGAAGCTTGTGACAACTCTGCGCCATACTGAAACTCCTGGAGTCCCTTTACTGTGGCAGGAAGGCTTTCCCAGCACTCCCTGGCCTCAGGCGAAGTGGAGACCCCGCTCCTCTGTGAATCCTGCATTCCTGTGAATATTCTTGGCTCCACAAATGTCTCCACTGTAACTGAGCTAACTACTCATGAAGTTAGGCTGAGTTAGCTGGCTCAGGGCTTTGACATTTTATACCTACAATATTTAAAGAACCTTAGGGTTTGGGGATGCCCCTCTCTGGTGAAATTATACTTGATTAAAGACGTTGCAGCCCTCTTTGCATTAGCACTGCCATGCGAAAGGGTTGTTTCTGCCATATCCTTTTACCTCACTTGGCCACTTAGGAATAGCGGAGAGGCATTCTAGAATCTTAGCTGCTTTACGGGAAATTTTGTGAAGCAAAGCAAAAGCCGACTAAGCATGGCAAAGGTAGCATTCTCCGCCAGTGGGTCAATGGCCAAAGCTCCCTTGCCTTTCATGCTGTCAGAGAATAGCACAGCCATCGACATGCAATCACACATCCTTAGGTTACTGCACCATCTTTGCTCTGAAGGGAGTGAGGCCTGTTTTCTGATTTCCATTGAAAGCGGGTGTTTCTACCTTCAGATTGGACAAACTGTTTAACCTCTGTGGGCCGTGGCTTCCTCACCTAAAAGTCTGTATATTCAACTAGCTAATCCCTTAAGTTCCTTGCGGCACCAAAATTCTATGTCTGCAGGATACTGTGAAACCCCAAACACAAAGGAAAAGAGGGATATTGTTCTCATTCCATTGTCCACCCAGCTGGATTTATCAGATTAAGATTCTGAGTTATAAATAAAGGAAGAAAAGAACTGATACAATATAGAACTTGCATTTGTGGGAAGTGCCCTTTTCCTCCATGTGGATCTTAACAATATATCTCATGTGCTAACAAATAATTGAACAGACTATCTATAGGCACGGTTTTGTCCAATCATCCACTTTTCTATAGAATGATAAAAATAACTGTATTACTTTGTTATAAAACTGTGTTTGAATAAAAATAGGAGAATGCAATCCTCAACAGTTTCTGAGATCTAGCTAAGGGAAAAGCCACTGCCAGCCCAACTGTGTCTGTAATGTAAGCACAAAGGTAAGAGTGCCATCTGCTGGCCGAAGTTATCTGATACAGTCTAACTTGATTCAGTAAAATCGTTACTTCCCAAATAGTTTCGAAAACTTGAGTCTACACCCTGCCTCATGAAAACCCTGAGTTCTTCAATAATTTGATATACAAATCCTAAAGGGACGAGTCGTCTGTCCAAAATACACAAATCATAAATATACTAAAGTATATATCACTCTCTGAATTCAGTAAGTGCCTTATTTTAACTTTATCATACGATATTTACGGTACCAAAAAGCAATAAACTTGTCTGGTCCAGAAGCAAGTAGATAGTGTCTTTCTGTAAAAGTTCTGAGAAAACTAGCATTTTTGGAGTGTTTGTACAGTAGGAGAGGTGTCAATCATCAAATTTTTTTCAGTTTGACAACAGTGACTAATGGGTAGCTCTGTTAACAGAGCTCAATTAAGGAATAAAGAAGACACAGTTAGGTTGAAGTCACTATCTGGCAGGACCATCACTTCGCACCTCCACACTGACTGACGTCAGCGGACAGACGAAGGCCAGGCAGAGGCACTTACTGAATCTCTCCTTTAGGAGGTGTTGGGATATTTACATCCGAGCCACCCAGCACACTCTTAGTTTTAATCGCCCCCCGAATCTCTCAGGAAAGATTCTCTTTTAAGGGAACTCCCTATAGCAATGAAGCTGCTCAAAGAATATTTCAAATAAGAGCAAAAAAATTCCAATCGATTACCTACTTCAGTAAGTCTCAGATGATCCCAGGAAAAGGCGTCCCATTGCCTGAAATGCTGGATGACATTAGCACAATCCTGAAATCACCCGAGGAGGTATATGAGGCAACCCGAATGCTCTTTATTCAAACAGTACATGAAACTCCCTAGGCAGAACACCTTTAACTGGGAGAAAATGACCATTCTAAAGAGATGAGATTCAATATTACCAAGAAGACAAGGGATAAACTGGCTCAGTTCTTAAGGGTCTTCAGCAGTCCTAGTCATTGTATGCCTCACCTGCTTTGTAAACAGAGTCTCAGAACAATTCACAGATTCTTGGCATTAAAGGCCTTTTGCTTTCTATGATGCAACCTTCTGAGGTTGTTTGGAAAAGACAATTATTAAAATATGAAATCAAGTAACTAGTATACTTTAAACAAATTTAGACATAGACATTGACAAACTCTATATGGAAAAAACCAATATACTTACCTTTTTTCTTTCGGTGGTGGTGGTGGTGGTGGTGGTGGTGCTGGTTCTTGGTGGTGGCGTGGTAGAGTGTACTTACCATTTTTTTGTTGAAAGATATCACTTGTGCTGTTTTCCTGTGTATGAATGGGAATTGGGTGAATAAGCCACACTGCAGATTACTCACAGACTATATTTAAAACTAAAACCATT
>PVKM010019311.1:0-24342 GCA_004027735.1 Carollia perspicillata
AAAACAGGGGATGCACTTAGATCGTGCGATGAGACCCCACCTCCCCACCACATTCCAACCCGCTGTCAGAGCCTGCTCAAAGCCACAGACTCTCCCCGAGGAAAGCAGTGTTTGAACCGAGAGTAGGGATGGGGGTAGGAGCGAACAGTCAGCACAAAGACATTCCCAGCACTTGAATGAACCACCGCCTCTCAGTCCTTACAGCCCTGGGTGGGCGGTCCCCTCTCTCCCACCTCCTGGCTCTCACGTCCTTCTGCCGTGCCCCCCTTCAGTGTGGTTGTACACTGTGACTCACTTCTAGCCAACGGTCCACAACAGTCTACGAACAGCCAACGGAGACTGCAGTTTCAGCCTCCTGCACAGTCCTCACTCTCCCTAATAGAAGCCAAGTGCCGCGCTGTGAGCTGCTCTCGGGACAGGTCCCTGCGGCAAGAAACTGAGGACAGCCTCCCGCCAACATGGAACCAAGGCCTTCGATCCAACAGCCCTCGAGGAACTGAATCCTGCCAGCAGCCACGTGAATGGACTCAGGCGCATGCCCCTGCCCAGGGTGCCTTCAGATGGGACCGCGGCCTGGGCCAGTCCGGTCGGTGCCGCCTCATGAGAGACCTGGCAGAGGAGGACCCGGACGAGCCACAACCAGATTCCTGGCTGGCAGAAACTGTGAGATGAGAAAGGGGTGTTGTTTGAAGCCACTAAGCTTAGGGGTAATTTGTTATGCAGCAATAGATAAGGAGTACATCCCTCCACCTTTCAAATGAAACGGAGAACACGTGGCCTGCAACGGAGAAGGGGCAGAGCTGGCATTCTCAGGTCGGGACGGCCTTCACAGCGGCTCCCCCCCACCCTGCGACCTCAGCTGTCCAGCTCACGTGTTGGTCCGTGGAGCTGTGAAGTGAGACTACGCACAACACCTAGAACGCAGGCCTTCAAACAAAAAGACACCGATTCCTTCAGAACGTCAGGGCTGAAGTAACAGTAAAGAGATGACGGCGGTCTACTTTAAGCTCCTCCTTCTACAGGAAAAGAAACTGAGACCTACGGTCATAAAGGAGCAGAGAGGGAGCTCAAGTGCTGGCCAAGATGACACGTGACTCCTTCGGGATCCAGGAGACTTCAGCGCGAACGTGCCGAACTCGCTTCCGATCTGCTGGCCGGCCGGGAAAACTCCACCGGTAGCTCTGATCTGCGCCCTCCGCACAACTGGGCGTGCCCTGTGGTGGCCGTCCCCTCCCCTTGACGGTTCCCCTCTAAGCTGGCAGCTTCTCCTGCACCTGCCCCCCCAAGTCCTTCCACACAGTGATGCATCACCGCAAACAAAGAGGCTGCCCCACGGCCCACGTGACCGTGGGGAAGCCTCGCTCTTGGGGCTGGCTGAGGCGCCATCTGAGTCTACTGGACACTCCACGACCTCTCGGGAAGACCACACGGTGCTCCGTCGAGGAAGCTCGACGGGGCAGAGGCGGGCTTGTCCCTCCTGGACGACTCCACGAGCTTGCACGTCACTGACGACGACTCCCGTTATCTTTACAAACACATCCTCTAGACTCTTACAGTAAAGATCGCAAATAACTAAGGCTACGTAGCCTAAGGACGTTTTGTGAAGCATTCTTGCCCGGTTGTTGTTTTAAATTAGACTCTCGCCAATTCACAAGGTTGAATAGTCTCCAAAAGTCTGCCAGACAGAGCCACAGACCAGTGCTATTCAGGTGATTCCACCTTCTCCCCATTAGACGTAGGTATGCCATATGATGAAAGGAATAGACATTTACCCCTCAGACTTCGGAAAGCTGAGCATTGAAAGTAGCCCGCACTTCCACCACCTGGAAACAACCACTCAGTTAACATTGTGTTACAGGAATCCGTTCGCTCCTCACTTCACACAGTTTTAAAAATACACGGGAGTCCTTCACTACACACCACCTCCTTCCATTCAGTTTAACGTCACCGTTTCCCCACCTCCATAACATGCGACAGGAATTTTGCAAAGCCCCATAGGAGTCCGCCATGTGGATGCACCACAGTTTAAATCAATCCCCTGTGAGATGTTTAGACTGTTGCTATTTTTCACTATTACAAATGTCTGTGATGAACATCTTTATTTATAAATGTCTTATGTACAACTAATCACTTCTCTATTATAAATGAAGATTATAATCTTCATTTCTCTATTAAATGGAGATGGGGTGGCTCATCGCCAGTTCTGTTGTAGACATTAGGGATAGATTAACGAAAAAGCAGACGAAAACCCCTGCCCTTACAAAGCTTATATTCTAGCAGAGGAGACAATCAAAGATAATAAATTTTATAATGATACAGTGTCTTACTAGGCAGCCTAGGCCACAGCAAACAGGAGAAGGCAGAACAGAGTAAGGACAATCAGAAATCCATGGTGGGACAAGATGCAAATGAAAATACACCTTATTTTAAAGCTTCTCCATACACGCTGACAACTACTCTCCAGAAAGGGCACACCAGTTTTTCTATTCTCTCAATGTAGAGGATATTGACCTTATTAAAAAAAATCTTGGTTGAAAACAGAACAGTTCAACCTCACTAGTAATCCAGTGAACAGTGAGGGCTATCCCTTGGCTCTCCAATGGGCAGTCTGAATCTGTGCCTCCCGAGTTGCCTCCCGAGTTTGTATTCCTCACTCACTCTCCTACTGTTTGTTTATCGCTGATTTTAAGAGCATTGTATGTATCAAGGAGATTCAGAACAATCTCTATCACATGGGCTGCCGACATCTTTTCCCAGTTTGTCACGTGCCTTTGAATTGTGCTATCCGCGCCCAGCACACCAAACTTCTTAAAATGTAGTAAGTCAGTCTTTTCTGTTATGATCTCTTTCCTAGAAGCATTAGGGCCCTCTCTGCCCCGTATCCACATTCAAGTTCACCGGTTCTTCCCTCTAGCTCCTTTGTGATCTCCGTTTTCCTTTTACCTCCCTAAATCCTCTGTAATTCATGGAAATACATTCTACAAGCAATGGCTGCGACTTAGTTTTTCCCTACTCGGTTATCCACCTGTCCCATGACCGTTCACTGCGGAGTGTACACTGCTGTGCGATACGACAGGCAGGTGAGCACGACAACAGAGACCAGGGGTTTGCTGCCAGTTGGATGGGTGTTCAAGTCCGAGCGACTCTGAGCAAGCTGTTGTCCTGAAAACACTCTGAACACCAGTAAAGGGGACCATTCGCAGTGCCCGCCTCACACGGTTCTTGCGCGGATTAGAATAAATTCATAGGTAAGTGTTCGGCAAAATGCATGGCCCTTAGAAGTACTAAAAAATAAAAACCCCACAGACTATTATGATTTTAATTCCTTCCTCTCACGTAACTTGAAATGCTACCTTCACCAGACTACCTTTGCCATACTTCTTTTTGGTCCCATTCCATGGAGTGCTCTTCATAATATTTTCTAACCAAGTTTTCCTGATGTATGAGAAAGCTAATGATTTTTGAAAGTTTACTTTGTAACAGAACTGTGTACTTAATTCAATTTAAATGTATTTTGGGTATTCTAGGAAGACAATAATATCTGCAAACAATTACTGTTGTTTCTTTTTAACCACTGTTTGACTCTGGTTTATACACTCTGGCCAATTCAATACGACAGGAAAAAGAAACGAGTACACAGGCAGTCTTTGTTCTGCCCCAATTTCATCACGCTGCCTCCCATGGCTCACCATTAAGTCTCCAGCTGCTGGGGCTGCTAGTCTCTTCGTCAAGTTGATGCAATCGCTTTGTAGCTTGGTTTTTAAAAATTCTAAGCAAACCAGAAATAAGAGTAGAAAGTTACCAAATGCCCTTGTTTGGTATGTATTATGTTTTGCTTCTTTGTTCTACTCATGTGAAGTATTTTAAGAACAGACATTCTAATGTTGGGCCTTTCTTAACATTTCTGAAATAAACCCTATGTGGTCATGATTCTTTAAAAATACGGCTGAATTCAATCTGCAACTGTTTTACTTGGCATTTCTGCATCTATACTGGTCGTGTCTGAGCTCAATCCTCAGCCTTATTTCTGTGTAACCTCTGTAACGATGTTGGTCTCCAGAGTTGTACTAACTTTGTAAAATCAACTCAGCTGCCCTACGTTTTCTTCTAGGGTCCCACACCGTTCATTCGGCAGGCAGTTATTTTACCCCTCAAAGTTTAAAAGAACTCATCCATTAAACAGCTTGTATCCACATCCCTTTCTCAAAGTTTCTTTTTTTAAATGCTCAGTTTCTTCTCTGGTGTAAAATTTCAGACTTCTGATCACTTCCCTACAACAGCTTTGTCCACTGAGATTTTCAAAGGTTGGTGTTTAAAGTTACTGTATTTTGTTTCTAGATTATAAAATAATCACTTCAAATACAGATCTCAGAGGGGAGGGTGGGGGGACTAAAAGAGATTAGCCAGAGAACATACATGCATGTACACAAAGCCCACGGACACAGACCACAATGTGGTGAAGGACGGGGCTTGGTAAGGGGGAGAATAGGGGACATCTGTAGTAGTGTCAACAGTAAAATAAGATAAAATGAAATGAAACTATAATTCAAAAAATTATTTAGCCTTATTTTTCATCACATCAACTCATTTTTAGTTTTGTGCACTTGGATTTTCTCTTTTCCAGATAGTGGTTTGACCTATTTCTATTTTTCCCCCTAAATAAATAGCCCTTGGACTTACCAGTTCAATATTTTTGTCTGTTTGCTAATTCAGCAGTATCATTTGTATTTGATTAGGCTTGTTTCATTCTAACTCTGAGTTGAATATTTAATTCATTTATTTTCATTTCTCTTATTTAATAACAAAAGGATTTAAAGCTATGAATGCACCCCTGAATATAACTTTGGCGATAACCCATACATTTGGATACACAGAGTCCTCGATATTTACAAATAATTCTATACTGGTAATTTCACTTCCTCTTTGACCCAAGTGATTCAGGAGGATATTTTTAAATTTTCAAGGAACTGGACTTCATTAATATTTTTAATGTTAAGTATTTTATAGAGGATGAAAGCACCTCCGAAAAAAGATAAACTCTTGAAAGGGGAAAAATTTAAGCAGAAAACACTACTTAATATATAAGTAGTTTTAAAAAAACCCTGCTTATATAATGCCGTGCTGGTGCTGCCCAAGTACACGCCTTCAGGAAGGGCTACGGCAGCAGGTGACCCTGGGGATCTGCGCAGCTGACGGGCCTGCAACACAGGGAGAGAGGGGAGAGGAAGTCTCTTCTGTACCTTCTGAAAATTTTATCATGGGCATGCATTGCCTCTTTAAAAATTGATTTAGAAAGCAAAGCCATCTCTCAATAAATGGAACAAAACCCTCCCCGATATGCTGTCTAAGTATGTAACCAAGTAAATTTCCATACTTTGAGATTGGTTTCGTTAAGCAGACTTGGCTCCGAAATGATAAACATCTGTGGCTAGAGAAGGGCGGAGAAAAACAGTAAGTTCTAATTCTGTGACCTCCAAGTTCAAAAGAATTAAAAGCTTCAAGGAAAAGAAAGTATCCAAAAGAAAAAGAAAGTGTAGTCTGGTTTCAACCAGGCTACCTTTTTGAAACCTGCAATGCGTGAGTGTGCAAGCGAGGAGATGGGCGAATTCCCACCTTCTCACCCACTTCAGGATGCTCCATCCGGTGCACCTCGGCTGCTGCAGACGTCATTATTTCTTAAAATGAATTTCGACCCCAAATCAATTCAATTAACTTGTCATTTTTAAGTGTTAATGCCACTGTCAATTCCAGTCTTTCCCACAAACTTTGCAATATCAAGCGAAAAAAGAAAACACGAACTCCATAGATCAGTTTTCCCATGTACAGGATGGGGCAAAAGTAGGTTTACAGCTGTGAGTACGAGAGCTTATTCCTGTACTATTACTTACTGATTATTGTATTATTTTCCCTACAAACAACTGTAAACCTACTTTTGCCCCACCCTGGGTATTGAAGAACGCTGTTTCCTACTTTCTGGTTTCTGCAACTGGGAAGTTCTGCACATTGTTAGCGTAGAGCAAAGGCAGCCAGGAACCAGAAAGCTGCACACACAACAGATGACATTGCGTGTGGTTGCAAACACTACCAAGTTACATACTCCTGGGAGCATTAGTGAGATGTTATTTAATGCCTCATCTATTTTTTAAAAATTCATCACATATGGATGAAAGATGAGTATACTAGCCTGAATATGGGAAAAATAGAAAATGTAATCATACAGCGCTTAAAATCTATACCATTTTATGCAAGGATTCAGAACGTCTCAGATCACAAAGTATTTGCTCGCTGCCAGCTACTAACCTCTCCACCCTGGCACTGGGGCTGGAGAAGGACAACAGCAGAAATCAGAGCCATCTGATTAGGAAACTCATCCAGGGAACCCTGCCTGGTGTGGCTCAGTGGATTGAGTGCTGGTCTGAGAACCAAAGGGTCACTGGTTCGATTCCTGGTCAGGGCACATGCATGGGTTGTGGGCCAGGTCCCCAGTGGGGGGTGCATGAAAGGCAGCCACACACTGATGTTTCTCTCCCTCTCTTTCTCCCTCCCTTCTCCTCTCTCTAAAAAGAAATAAATAATATCTTTAAAAAAAAAAGAAAGAAACTCATACAGGGAGACAGCACCTTGGAAGTTCCACTGTCAGCTCCCATAGAGGCGCAGCCCCGTGGGAAGGGAGCACTTACCAAGGCTCCTCCATAGCTGAGAGGCCACAGGGTGACTCTTCCTGCTGGGAAGAGCCATCCACACAGACACCCTCAGAGGCTGGTGAAGAATGCCCAGCTCTGGGGGAAGGAAACAGCCCCACCTCCCTCCAGCACCCACGTGCCAAATAGAGTTCAAGACTCTGCACCCGGCCCCATTCATTCCCCTCAGTCTTGGTGAGCACAGGAGGTTTAGCAGCCACTGCTGTTAAAACAAAAGACAGATGACAGGAAAACCTACTGCCCTTTGGCCATTCCCTAGCAAAGGGGAAGTGTAAAAGTGCAGAAGGGAAAGCAGGCCAGCTGCACTAATCCCTTTTTGTCCAGCAGTAATTAATAGTATAATCCACATTTAAGATGCATTAAAGCAAAAACGCTGCATTATCAAAGTGCTGGGCACGTCGCCCCCAGGCACAGCCTCCCCGCTGACCTGCAGGACCAGGTTACCTCATCTCAGCCTCCTCCTCTCAGGGGAGCCGACTCTAGACACCTCATAAAAGGACTGAGCTGGCAGCCAGCAGTCTCCACTTGGCTGATAGGCTCCGTGTCCATCTTCAGAGACCGTGCTGCGTGCGGCCAGGCCGTCCGGCACAGGCGCTCGGCTCAGAACAAGTAGGCATTCCAATTAAGTCCTACTCTCTAGCTAACATCGAACATTTTAATGTCACAAGTCCCCCAGCAGATTTTTAGGTTTTAAGCTAATGCCCCCACCCTGCAGTAATGCTGTGATGATATAAGGAAAATTAAGATACATTCAACTCAACTTGGTGTTACCAGGACGCTTCACACAAATTTGGGGACACCAGGTACGTTTCTGTCAAGGACTAGAAGCCAACAGCAGCCACCCAGGCCCAAGGAGGACGCCTCTTCCACCAGCACTGAAATTCTGTCTTCAGAGGGGGCCAAGCTATGAGCTCACCAAGCACTAAGCACATCCAAGCTGAGTGTTACCATCATATGTCGGAGCCACGAAAAACTACAGGCCTACGGGCACCTGAAGAATCAGTCTTCTCAACTACATTCTGAAGCCGCTTCTCACCAAGAACTTTGGACAGAGATGCTACCAAATTTCACCTCGAAGCCTCCCTCATCCCCGAGGAAACCCCCTTTGCCAGACTCACTGCCTCAGCTTTCAGGATGCGGTTCATTAAGCTTCACCCTCCTGAGCCACCACCTAACGCCAGGCCCACGGGGCTCTCCTTCCTTGCTGACTACCAGCTCCTCCACAGGACCCCTGCGCTGGGCTGCATAACAGCCCCCAATACGTCCACATCTGATACCTAGGACCTGTGAACGTGTTACCGTATTTTGCCGTGTATAATGCACACCCACATTTTGTGCACGTAATGCATGGGATTATTGTACCCACTGTTACACCCATGTATAATGTGCAGCCTTATTTTTCCCTCCAAAATTTGGGCAAAAAAGTGCACATTTTGCACAACAAAATATAGTAATTTACATGGTGAATGAGACTTTGCAGATGGGATCCAGTGAAGGACTTTGAGACACAATTATCCAAGCGGGCCTGATGTACAGTAGTTACAGGGGCCCTCCTAAAAGGCAGCAGGAAAGTCAAAGTAGACGTGACATGGAAGGAGGTGGTGTGATGTGAGAAAAGGGTCAGGAGCCCGGAACACGGGCCAGGAAAGCCAGTTCTCCCTCCCCTCGAGCCCCCAGAAGGAGCCAGCGCTGCCGACAGCGTGACTCTCGCCTAGTGGCTGCCTTCGCACCCCTGGGCTCCAGAACTCTAAGGCCACCAGCGTAAGTTGTTTTAAGCCAACAAACTACTTGTTACAGCATCAACAGGAAACTAAAACGACCCTTCTAGGGAAAGGGGGGCTGCAGCAATGAACGCCCAGAAGCGGGAATGTCCCCGAACTTCAGGATGAGTCGTCCTCGCAAGGGTTCACACAGTCTCCTCCTCTCGGGGCTCCAACAGCCAGCTGAACCCTCTCTTTCTCCATCACCAGAAACTGGAACCGAAGGCCCTTGGTGCCATAAACTGGTACTGTGTTTTACCGGGGAGTACTTAGTGCGGCATCTTAGCATACGAGAGAAACACCTCCCGTGCTAGCCGACTACATTTGAGATCACTAAATAACCCAAGTAAACCACAGAAACAATAGAAAAAGAATAAAGAATGTATGTGTATACCATTTTGATCTTATCTAACAGGAAATATGGGGCTAGCAAAAATCTACAGGGCCAAATCCCAGGTCCACAGTTCCTTTGATCAAGGAAGCCACACCAAGCCAGCATTACCCAAGGGATCCCACAGGTGGAAAGGAAAAGCCTTACTCTGATGCCGGCAGCCAGCCTGAAAAACTGGAAATCCAGGGCCCGTGCCCACTGGGCTCCGGAAGACAAAGGGAGGAGGAAGGCCCTGGAAGGTGGCATCCTGCCCACCTCAGTGGTAGCCTGGGGCCAATAGATCTCGCCATCTTGCCAGCACCTGAGAGGTGCACGCCAGGCAGCCAACCACATCAGAAGCTGGCTGCCGGCCGGCCTGAATTGCCCAACACCTCCACAGGAGCCAGCTTTCCAGGACTGGGTTTTACACACCACACAGGTACAGGCCGCTGTTGACCAGACTGAGGCACGGGCTAGGTGGGTACAGGAGATGTGCTGTTAGGGAGCAGTCAGGTGCCTTTCTGCTTCACATCTGCCTTTATACGAAGAATAGGCTTCTCAGTTACTCTGCAAAGAAGGGTGCCACCAGGGTCCTCCTCCTTCCTACTCCAGCTGACCCCAGCTTTCCCCGTCACGCATCAGACCATCCACCCACCTAATGCTCCATACCCACATGCTACTTAATTCTCCCCTTCCCACCAGTCCTACAAGTTTGTTTACACTCCCCCAGTCCAGCCCATTGCCTTTGCCTTAAAAACGAACATGCTATGACGTTTAGGGTCTGGGTAACTCGGATTACTCTATAGGATTTAAACATAAAGTTTCAGCCCTGACCACTTAGCTCGGTTGGTTAGAGCATCATCCTGGGGTGCCCGGGATGTGGGTTCGATCCCCGGTCAGGGCACCTACGGGAGTCAACCAATGAATGCACAGATAGGGGAAACAACAGGTTGATCCTTCTCTCTCTCTCAATAAACAAAAAATTTAAAAACTGTCAACATGAAATTCCAGTGCACATATACAAGTTCTACTTGAAACAGGGTGAAGTCACTGAAATAAATTAACCACCTCCACCAAGCATCCCCATTCAGACTCCCGCTTAATAAAAATATTAAGATATTTTGAATAATTGAAGTCTAAGAGAAGGTGAACTCGGGCAAAACAGGTATTTATTTAGTTTGCCCAAGATCCAAAATCTTTATTACTTGACCTGTTTCTCTTTACCTCTTGCTTCTTCCGATGCCCCCTCAAAATAAACCAGCCCTAGAAACAGAAGCCCATCTTCCTCAGCTCTTATGACTAATTGATGGACCTCTTTTAAAGCCCTCCCACCAGAGCTCCGACTCCAGTCATTTCCTCCTCTCTACATGAATGTCCATTTACGGCCACTCTGCAACCTCCACGTGAACCAAGAACGTTCTCTGTGCCTCCCGCGGATGTGGGATTGCGCCCCGGCGAGAGCAGGGCGGCTCTCCAGCAGAACCCCTCCGCCCCAGTGTAGGTTCACTCGGAACCTACCCCAGAGAGCGGAATACTCCTTCTAAGTGCCTTCATAAAGGGGCACCAATGACTGGCTCAGCAATTAGCACATGCTCTCGAGACATAATCTGTTTTTCTTTTTAATACACTCAGATTAAGAGGAATGGGGATCCTGTTTTTGTTTTTATACAGGGAGGTTGGTATAGAAAGATGTCCCAGAAAATAAACTCCATCAGTGGTAGGAGGAGGAAGACTTAAAAGGAATATCTCAAAGGCTCCAGGTCCTTTCCAACCCCCATCCCAATGGTTCCCCTCGCCAAACCATCGAAGTCTTGCCAATACCGTTCTCTACAGCACTGCCGCGGGCTCTCCTCCCGTGTCTTGGCTGCCTTCATGTCTATATGCTGCCTTCTCTTCTCCACGGCTGACCTGAGCCTTCCTGATCTGCAGCATAACCTCTCAGCTGCCTTCTCCAATATCAGGGTAGGAGAAAACAAGGCCGTACACAAAGGGCATCCCCAGCTTATCAGGGAATTGCCTATCCATGCATTCAAATATCCAAGTGGCTGCTGTATGCCAGGGGCTGCCGTGTGGTCGAGGGACAGGAATGAACAGTGAGCAAACAGACTAAGACACCTGCTGCCTGCACAGAGCTCACACCCTGCAGGCTCTCACACCGCAAGGTCAGTCCCACCGCCAGTACTTCAGATCCTCCCCTTGTCCGTACTTTTACTCCCTTCTTTTTGGGGAAGGACTTCCTTATTTTTGCTGGGAAGTTCTGGAGTATTTAGAAGGTAGAAGAAGACTTGTATTTGCATGGGTTTTGATTTTAGCAAAAAATTAACTTTATGCAATAAATGGCTATAATTTTCATTGACACTTTGGGGGGACCCTCTAATAAACGGACCCATGCTTTGTGTACATTGGCATATTCTGTTCACGTTGGGGGCTGGCAGTATCTCTTTCCCTTAAAGACTAAAGCCAATCTCTATAAATTTTGAATGATGAATTCGGTTGTCAAACCATCTCCCCAGTGCTCATCCACTGTAATTTTATCCCCAAAGCCACATCTTCTCATGCAAAGGTTACCCTCTTCCAGCCAGCCCAGGAAGAACTCGCTACCCAGCTTTGCTTGTGCCCTCGTGCTGGTGCCAAAGTTTGCAGCACAGCAAAGACCCTGTACCAGCTTTCTCAGAACACCGACCTCGAGCCCTAGCCTCCATCCTGTTGACTCTCACCACACGTCCTCCGATGCACCCTGCCAGAGTCCTGCACGCTGTTATTGGTCATGAAAGGAAAACAGCTATACACCTGATTACCTTCTCATCCTGCCTCCAAAGTGTCTGGGTTAAATCCACTTGTGACTTGATGAAGTGATTCCTGTGAGGCAAGGACCTGGTGGCCATCTTGTTTCAGGAAGCAGCCCAGTGCTGCTGGAGTTGCCAACACCCAGTCAGTGTCTGCCTCACTCACCTACGTGCCCAGGGAAACACCCAGAGAGGGTGTGTGTGTGTGTGTGTGTGTATGTGTGTGTGTGGGAGGGAGAGAGAGACGGGTCTACAGGCCACTGCCACCCTCCCTCTGTGTCTGAACACCATCCACCCATCCCCACCTGGGTGCCTCTCAGAGGCCCCGCCCCACGCCCCTCCCAGTCTCCCTGCAGCACCAAGGGACAGCACTTTCCTGTCCAAACCTGAGCTGACCCTGCACAACTGCCCCACACTGCCTGCATCTGCACCCTCTGATTAGCATTTTTCCTCGTGTAGACCTTGCTGTCCTAAAGGGCATGAACCTGGAGACTGTGACTCATCGCTACTTGCAGGAAGCAACTTCTCTGTCCAAAACATGAGCCAGTTCCTAGAGAGGTTCCTCTGGTCTCTCTTCCTTTGTCTCTTGTATCACGTTTGGGCTTCCCCAAACCCAGCCCCTTTCTCTACCACGTATTCAAGATCTCGTCTTCTGTCTACCCACAGCTGGGACTGTTTATTTGTTTACCCCACTGGTAAGAAAAATGAGAGGGCTGCCTGCCATTCCTGGCAGGGCATAACTACTTTTTAAAGAAATGTGTGTCCCAACTACGCCTGAGCCATATACCGAGCCCTCTGACCTGCTGACAGAGCTGTGGACGTTCCATGGGAATGGACTATCACTGCTCCTTATCATCGCTGAGAGATAAAGCCCACTCTGCCCTGCAACATCTCACATGGATCCTGCACATTCTCGGTCTGAGAGCCGAGCAAGTGAGAGGCACAGAGGACCCAGCAGGAACGTGGGAAAGGCCACCATCGCCAGCACAGGATGCACCAACAAGAGAATGCTTCATTTAGACGTTTTCAGAACAAATTTAATGAACCACAGACAAAGCTTTATATTGGAAGAACACTTCCTTGGCAATCAAGACCAAATTTCAGATTGGATTAAAGGGAGACTGCCCAGGGAAAGCTTAAAGAGGGCTACTAGCTTTGTATCATGCCGTGGAAAAATAAAAGCTATAGTTTTGGTTTCTTATGAAAATTTTGTTTAAAAGTTCTATGCCTTAAATTCTGAAAGAAAAAACATCCTCCACACAGCCTGTAACGTAGGGCCAAGAACAGCTTCCCCGAGCAGGACAGCTTCTGAACTGCACGCGAGATGGGGGACATGGGACATGTGGGACAGACACTGTGAGACCCGAGGCCCCAGCCAGCCCCACTGCGTCGCCTCTGGCAGCTCTGGCAGCCACGACTCTGCCATGAAGTTACAGAAACTGAAATCAGGTGGAACTGACCAGTTTAGAGGCCAATGCTGCGTTCCACTCAGTGAGGCTTGGGTGCCCCCTGTGCTCCTGACATCTTTCCATTCACGTATCTACTAGCTCCAGGGTTAAGGCCAGAAAATTAGGGGCATGACCATTCTCTATCTTACTCTATTCGAGTCTAGCTAAAGTGGGGAAAGCACTACAAAGCATTAAGCGTAACTGCACAATTACCAACGGCTCGATTACGTGCCAGGAACTACGATGAACATTCTACCTGTGTTCTTTGTTTCATCCTCCTGACAACCTATGAGGTGGGTACTAGCATTGATTCCATTTTGCCCACAAGGAAATCGGAGCCCAGAGAGCCCAAGTAACTTTCCCAAGGTCACACAGCTAAGAGGCATCACAGCAGGAATTCAGCCCCTGGTGTTTCTAATTCCAGAGCCTTTGGGAGCCCAAGCTGGGTCGGGTAGTCCGTATACCAGCCCACAGATCGATCACGAGCATCAACCGCAGAAACATCCGGTGCATACGTGAGACAGTCCCTGCCAGGGGCTCATCTGGACTTGTTCTTCTCTGCCCATTCCTGAAACTGCTAGGGAAGAGCCTGCTCGTCTCAGGAGCGCAGCCCATACTCTCTCTCTCGTACAGGCCATCAAAAGCTGAGTTCCCAGCACACCCGCAGGTGCTCCTGAGGCCTCCCTCTGTCTGATTCCGAGCCATCTGGGGTGGTGAGTCTGTAGGGATGGTGAGGTGAGAATATCTCCCTATAATCCAACCCCCCGTCCTCCCCCAGTGCTCTTCCGTATCAGTGCCCTGCCTGCCCACTGGGGTTCAAATTCAGATTTCAACCAACTGCTAGGTGATCCTGCCTTTAAGACACTTCTTAAGACCCCTCTGAGTTTTTTTCTTCTGGAAAAAAAAATGACGTGTCCCACCCTGCATACCTTGTAGAACAACTGTGAGGATTAGCTGAAAGGGCACAGGCTCCGAGGCTTTGAAAAATGAAGCCTCTTAAATTCCTTCCCGGTTTTCCTCAGACAGATGTGGCACCTCTCCCTGCTATTTAGAATTAAGTAGTTAAATATTTGAGAGTCGAACTCAGAGGCCTAAACAGTGATTCTGAGTAGACGTGCTCAATAAGAGGAGGGATCGATGGGGCTCAGAGCAGCGAGAACAGACAACCGAAGAGGTGGGGCTCGCAGCTCTGGGGGGAAGAGGCTGCCACAGGGGCTGCCCCGGAGGCCACTGGCGAAGTGCACGAGGGCCCCAGCCTTGCGATAGACTTCAGGGCACCCTGAACTCTCTGTCCCCCCCTCCCCATCCCCCACCTTCAAACTACAGCCAGGGGGTGGCCACTTACAGCAGGTTGAAGAGTGTCCCCCCCTCAAATCTCACATCCACCCAGAAGCTCAGAACGTGGCCTAATTTGGAAACTGGGTCTTTGCGAGCATAATTACTTTAGTGTGAGGTCACACTGGATCAGGTGGCCCTAAATCCAATGACTGGTGCCCTTAGCAGAGGAGCGGAAACATGCACCCACATGAAGATGGAGACGGGGATCGGAGGGAGTCAGCTATAAACCCAGAAACGCCAAGGGCTGCCGGCAGCCACAGGAGGCTGGGAAGGATCCTCGCCTGGAGAGGCTGCAGGGGGAGCGCGGTCCTGCCAGCACCTTGATCTCAGACTCTTAGCCTCCAGAACAGTGAGAGATCAAATTTCTGTTATTTTAAGTCACTCAGTTATGTAATTCTTTTTGTCACAGCAGCCGCTGCACCACGAGGGCCCTGGCTGGAGCCACCTTTTGCTGGCTGGCTGCAATCATCTCGCCTGGTCCCCTTGCTTCCTGCCCTCACCCCAGCGCAGCTGCTGGAGGGAACCTGTCCCACCCAAGTCAGATCGTTCACTGCGGGGGACAAATCCCCCCCAGTGTTCCCTCACTCTGAGCAGACAGGAAGTCTTCACAGTGGCCTAGGAAGCCCGACAGATCTGCCCCTTCCCCTCACACACCCCCTCCAGGCACGTGGCCACCTCTGAGGATTGCTGAAGGAGTCCCCCCCACCCCCAGTCTGCTCCCACGCTGCCATCTCCTGAGGCCGTCCTCACCCCCCCTTAACCTGCAAACCCCCGCCCTCTGTAGCACTCCCTAGTCCCTCACTTGCCTTCTCTCCCTAGCATTTAACATCTTTTAAAATGCTTGCGTTCTCCGTACTAACTATGCATATTGAGGGCGAGAGGGAAGTGTAAGACCCGTGCCGACAAAGATGTTTCCTTCGCTGCACCCACACCCCTACCCCACCACTGCTGAATCATCAGCCCCCAGAACAGTGCCCAGCACACAAGAAGTGCAGAAGTTCTCAAACACTTGACAAAGGAGTGGACGAAAGGTCAAGGACAGGAAGGAGCCTGAGGCCCAGAGGAAGTGGCAGCAGGGAATGCAGCCCGTGGAGAGCACAGATCCTGGGAGCTGTGGCCAGGACGCCGGCGAGCAGGAGGAGCCCAAGTGGTGGCAGGGCTCGCAGGCCCTCGCAGGCAGGTGGGAAATGCGGGGTGTCAGGGAGCCATGGGGAGCCCCCTGATCAGGAGAATGAGGGGCAGAAAACACAGCAGGGCCTCTTGACTTCCGCACTATGACTTCTTGGACTGCACAGTCCGCTGAGTGGGGGCTGTCCTGGGCACTGTAGGAGGTTTAGTGGCATTCCTGGCCTCCACACACCAAAAGTCAGCAGCATCCCCCAAGCCCCAGCTGGGACAACCACAAATGTCTCCAGAATGTGCCAAACATCCCCTGGCACAAGGGCGAGACACCGTCGTTCCCCACTCAGGAACAGCTGGAATCCAGGTGCAGCACACACACGTGACCACAGGAAGCGTGTGCCCAGAGGGGCCGTGCAGGTGAGAGATGTGAGCGAGCTGACCAGGTGTAAGGTCGCAGGAGTGACCGGGACCTACCCTGGTCTAGCAGCCTTTTGCCCTGGAGGCCCAGAAGTGCCAAATCCTCCTCCCCTTTTTCTTCAAGAGAAGGGTCCAATTCAGACTTTTACATTGAAATATGCCAATTTTTAAAATATGGTAGGTACTGAACGAAACATGCACAGGCCAAGTTTTGCCCACAGGCCCCAACTTCATCATCTCTGGCACAGAGGCTACCTGGACGTGGGAAGAGACGGGTGGACGGGAGCTCCATTGGGAACCCACAATTCAACCACAGGGAGACAGGGGCCTGGACTAGGCCTCAGAGAGAGATGAGTACAATAAAAGGGCTGCACCTCAAAAGCGGAAGGTGAACTAAGGTGAGCACTCCAGGAAAGCGCCCCAAACGTCACTGAAACACATGCCTGTGGGCCACAAGTGTCAAAATAACAGGCACAGGCTCTGGAGAGTCTTACGAGCAAAATAAATGCAGCAAGTTCCATCCCTAATCCTGGAAGGTGTATAAGCCTGCACCCACGTGACCCTAATCCTGGAACCCACCCTGGAACCACCCTGGACAAAGCCAAAGCCTCAGGAACCAGCCTGGCCACCATTCGATCCCTCCAAAGCACCAGCCTAGGAACAGCCAGATCACAAGCAATCAAGGTCATGTCTCCATGCTGAAGGAGAGAGTGTGTCCTACAGTCCCACCCAGGTCCAGCTGCCTCCTGGGGTCACTCCCACAATGCTCTGGACAGCAGCACTCTGTTCATGCGGAATCTCAGGTTCCTAAGGCATCCTTCAAGACAGTCCCTTGGAGTTAAGGAAAACGGGGCTTGGAAAAGGGACATGGAGAGCATTTTGAAGCCTGCTGGGATCAGAGCTCAGGTCCTCAACCTCAAACCCACCAGGGGCACTTGCTGTTGCCTGCCACCACCTACACCAATCAACCCCAGGAGAAGGGTGCTCCAACCACACCAGCATCTGTCCAAAGGCAAAGTGGCCATCTCTGTTGGACCGTAACAGAAGGCAACGAAGCGCTCAGTCACACCCGCCCATCCCCACTTCTGGACAGACTTGCTGGGGGGACGCTGCCCCTGCGGCGCCACCTGCAAACTGAGTAGAACCACTTGTAGAACCCCTTCCTGTGAGCACTGTCGTCTTCCCAGAGAAAGTCGTCCCCCAACAAAGCAGACACAAGACCATAATTAAATACCACCACCCCCTGCGTGGTGCTCCATCAGCAACAGCAGAGGCTCGGGCTGCTACCGCTCATTCGCATCCTATGACGGGACCAATCAAGGTTGCTCGAGAAAAGGTAAAGCTGTCGGAGCCCCCCAATCTCACCTGCAAGCAGCACTGCTTTGCTTGGTGTGACAATAATAACTGAGTCTCTGGAAGAGGAAGGAGGAGGTTGGATGAGGGGGGATGGGAGGAGAAGGGAGGGACAAGGAAGGAGCGAGGCAGGGCAATCTCCCCACTGGGGAGAAATTTCTGGGCTGGAGGCAGTGACTCCACAGAACTGATGGCCAGACTGCACAGAGCCTCATGAAATCCCACAGGCCGAGGATCCTCCTGCCCCCTGCCTCCCCAACCCATGGGCAACGGCACCAATTGGCAGTGACTGTGGGTTTGAGACCACCTAACCTTCACAACACACGCTGTTCACCAACCTCCACATAAGTGGCTGCAAAGAGACCGGGTACGACACGCTAAGACAATGTTTGGACTGGGTGCCAAGGCACGGGAATGCAGAGACAGAACTCAAAGCACACTGGCATTCAGGGGGGCCAGAGGAGCTTGTGGAAGCCAAGGGCCGGGCACCCCCAAATCTCCATGTGCTAGGTCTCACCTCCCAGAGTGAGGAGTTACTCTGGTTTGCAAGCTGATTATCTGGAGAAGAATCTGGGATCTGAAGGCATCTGAACGACTTGGCCATGTGAAAACACTGTAAATCAAGCCGCCAGACACTCTGCAGACAGACTCCACATGAGTAGTTACAGAAGGAACAGAGTGTTCGACAGAGCCCCATCCCCGCGGCGCTGGAGTCACACGTCCCCTCCCCCTGGAACGTGGGCACGGCGTGGCCCAGCTCCCTTGCCCTGCGTCCCACAGGGCCCAGGAGGTCTCTGCTCCCACACAGCACATGTAGACACCCGCCCATCCCCTCAGCCCTCTCCCACATATGATTTCCTCATGTATCCATTTTAAGGAAGGAACTTTTTTATGGAGAGGAGGAGAAAGTTCCCACATGCAGAAAACCCACACCCCGGGGAGGAATGGAGGGAGGGCCATTTAGCACTTGTTGAAAGAAGACGAGCACAAGAGCAATTAGGAAGAGAAGAAAATGTCTTGTCAGCTCTGAAAGTTAAACAGGACTATCTCCCACATCACCACCCCACCCTGCTCTCTCCTCCAGCCGGGAGGCAGCCACCCGAGGCAGGAGAGGGCCCTGGGAAGGGGCGGGCACGCCGTGGCAGCTTGCGGGAGCTCCACCTCTGGGAATGGATTTGATGTCAAGTGTCAGCAAGTAAATTGCTATTGGCTTCTCAATAAGCAGCAGTAGTGAGCTAAGTGTTTCCCCGTATTGTGCGGGCTCTCGCCGACTCGATACGGCGGTATTGACAGCACAATCACACAGTAATCCAGGCTCCACTAATACCTCCACTTCCTCAATGAAAATACACTTTCCACTTGGACATCAGCCCATTAGCTTTGGGCTGGAGTCTCCGGCCTCCCTCCTCCCCCAACCACCCCTGGGCCCTGGAACTCGCATCTCGCCCCCCCCCAACACCCCATGTGAACGTCCCAGCCAGCATATTGTCAGGGCCTGACCAAAAAGATAAACAGTCCGAGACCTGCAGGAAAAGGCCTGCTCTCTCCATCCATAAATCACCGATGGGAAGGAAAGAAAAGTGATCCAACTCTTTAAGGATAAAAATCTCGGCAGTCGCTGAGGAAAATGGATGTTCCCTTGCAAAGCGGAAGATGTTTGCTCTGGGAAGATACATACCTTCAAGTTTTAAGAGAGACAAAAGAAACTCCAACTGTGCCCACCGCGGCACAGGAGTTAAGACAAGAGGCACGATCTCCGCCAAACTCACACTGCTGAGCCAGGCAGGAGCCACAGGTCCACAAGGAAAAGCCTCGCGTCCTCGCAGCCTTACACGGGTTCGCACACTAGAGGGTCTGCTGGTTCACGGGTAACCATCGTGCAAACACCGCCTACTTTTCAAACCCGTTTCTGATCCCTTCTCATCTGACTTTAGAACACTGTCAGTAGGCACGGGACAAAGTTTTATTTCAGACACCAGCACAGGAGGGGCGAGCTGACGCAGAGAAGCGGACTTGAGATCACAAACTACACTGGGGGTCGGAGAGCTTCCTGCACAGGAGCCAGGTGAGCGTCTTTGGCTTGGCCGGCCACACGGTCTGTGCCACTGCTCAGGACACGCCAGGCTGTTTTCTGAGAAAACCTAATGTATGGACACGAAGACGAATTTCACATCATTTCATGCGTCGCGAAATATCGTTCTTTGTTTGATCCCCTCCCCTTGCCATTTAAAAATGTAAAAACCATTCCCAGCTTGCAGATCACAGAGAAACAAGGCGCTGGGTCAGACCTGGCCCACAGCCTGCAGTGTGCCAACCCCAGACCACCAGGGGACCAGCGAATGTCTGAGGCCACCGCGGCGCCAAAGAAGAGAAATCATGAGCACTCGCGGGCTCTTTAATACTAGTCGTCTTGTCCGGGCAAACTGCTTGACCCTCAAACACCAAACGCAACGCTCTGCCCCCAGGTGTGCGACAGCAATACAGCGACCCGCTGCACACTGGCATCGTCTGGAGTCTTCAGTAGGAACACTGCCTCTTCGTGGGAATTTCTGCACAAATTTCAAAGTTAAGAAATTTTCGATAAACACACCCACCACTGGCTTAAAATGCTATCTGCAGAAGGCATTTCCAAACCCGGCACCTGAAGAGTCCTTCCTTAAAGACAGTACTGGGGGTGTGATTCCGCCCCTGCCCCTGCCCCGCCCCCACCCCCAGCACGGAGGAGTTTGGTCTGCGTTCGGTAAAAAGAAATCTGGCCAGAAAGAGGTTAACGCCCTTCCAGGGCTGCGATCTGATAAATGGCTGTGCAGAAAGCAGGTTCCCTCACTGTGAGATATGATGTCACTAACCTTTATTGATCCACTATCAGAGAACTTTGCTTATCTCTCTCCTGTGATATACTGCCCCTCCTGCGCTCAACTAGTGTTTAATACACTGCCGAGCGCCCTGTGCTCCTCATCGCTCTACGCTGCGGAGGGGGCCTGCCACGGGGACCGTCTTTCACAGCCAGGCCTTGCCAGCACCAAGGCTCCCTGAGACAGTGGGGAGGAGACGCCCACCTCCTGCCTCCCGCTTCCAGCCAGCTGCCAGGCCCCAGACACACCCTGACAGCAGGCCAGGGAGACGGCGTGGGGTGGGCCCCTCTGAGCTTCTCCTTCTCAAAGCTCAGCTCCAGCCCCACCAAGTTCTCTTTTCCTACTGCACCACGAAGACGACCGCCAACTGACCACCTCCATCCGCCCTCCTGTTAGAGACATGGGTTTCCTGTTTTCCCTTCCCAGAGACTCAAGACCTCAGTCCACCAGGAGGCAGAACACCCTGCCCGTCGAGATACCTAACAGTCCTCCCAGAAGACCTGCCACAGGAAGAAAGCCAGATAACACACGTACCCAGGCATGGCCAGTCAGACTCAGATGCCAACAGATAGCAGGGCTCCACGGCCTGAGGCAGCATGATGCTGAGGCTGCCACACACTGGGCTTGGTGTCTGTCCTCTTTCCCTCCTCCCACCCACAAACTGCGCAGGCTGCCACACCCGAGGGTGGGAGTGTCGGCCAGCACCAACTCACGGGGGAGACTGTTACAACAGAGGGCGCAAAGCTGCCATCAGACCTCCTCCCTGTACCCTCGCCAACCTCAGACATCTAGGAGGGGCTCTGGAGCTCAGCCAAGACCCCACCTGTTGCCCCTGGAGGAAGCTGAGGGCAAGGCCCGGCCTCTCCTGCCCCATCCCTGCACGCGAGAGGGGCCTGGGCGGCCAGGGAAAGTCCTCACCCTTCCACTGCCCTGGGGCACCCAGAATTTGCCTAATTGAACATTAACAAGTTGCTACAATAAAGTTCCTCTGTTGCAAGCTAGAAACACAACAACAGAAGTCTTGTTACAAACTGCTCTCAAAGCCAGGCCTCAGCCTCGACAGGTGTGAACAAGATTTAAACACCTCCTACAATACAATGCCATCCAAACAAAGGGAAAGTCAATCCCAACCTCCTGAGGTTTCTTCTTGTCTAACATCTTCTTCACTCACTCAGCCCAAGGCAGCCAAGCCGTCTCCAGGCCCAGGGGAGAGGAGACCCAACCAACCCTGAGCCTCCCCTCACCACCTCGGGCAGGCTCCGTGGGCGGTTCTACAAAGACTCAGCTGAGACCAGGAGGCCGTTCAACACCTCACACCTGGTCCCGGGCCCCCTGCACCTTCCATCCCCTAACCTAATTCAGTCAGCCAATGAACCTCCCTGGCAAGCCTCCCATACGAGCTGACCACCCCAGCTCACCATCAATCAACCTCTCCAACTTGAAAGGTAAGGAGAGGCAGAAGGAGGTAAAGAGAGGAAGAGGAAGACAAGAAATATGCCCAGGTCACAGGGTCCAAGCTCTCCTAAAGCTCACACAGGCACCTCCTAACACACCTTTCCTCAGAAGGAATGGGGCTCCGGGACTGGATTTCTCATTTAAAAAAAATTTTTTTTTAAGTGCAGCTCAAGGTAAGAAACACATGAGAAGTGTGTGTTGGACAAGGAAAGGAATTATCCCTCCCATTGATTTTTTGCTCTGGAGTATTAGAGAGAACACAGCATTTATCTGGAGATTTCTTCCCCAAAGCCAACCACATAAACGGGACTTGAAAGGAGCTTATCGGACAAACGATCTCCTCCAACCGCCGTCCCAGAAAGTGGGCATCCCAGCAGGGAACTGCGAGCCCCACCGCCCCTGCGTGGACCTCTTCAGGCAGTTGTTCCTGTTGCTCAGCTTCAAACAAGTCAGCGAGGTGGCAGAGAGCGGGGACGACAGAGAGGATGCCGCAGACAAAAGTTACAACAGACAGAGGAAGGAATTCTCTCCCTCCTCAATCCTCTCTCCAGTGAGACCTCGAGACGACAACCACACGAAATCCGAACGAGCAGCCAGCACGTGTGCATTTCGGTTTGGGCACCCTTCCTCCGTCTTCTTTTCCACCAGCTCTCGGGCATTTCTAAAGAAGCGATGAACACTAATAACTCAGCTTTTAATCCAAACTTCCGCTCTCTCCCAGGCTGCTGACAATTTTTAAAAGTGAGAGGCAACCAGGGAACCCTCCAAGAGCAGCTACTACTCTCAACTTTCTCTACCTCCAAACTGGGGCAGCAAATCCAACGGTCCGCACCGCCTGCGGACTTGCTACAAAATGCACGTGACCACCGTGATGAAATCTGTTTTCCTGGAGTGTTTACGAATGAACCCTGCAGCATGAAAACAGCTCCTATGCCAGAAGTTAAGCTGGTTCACTCTCCTCCACGCTCCCCCTTTTCCTACCAGAGAAGCGAGGCAGCCAACTGCCCCCAACCCCATGGAAGGACAGCAGCCCGCTCGCAACAATGAGAAAAGGTTCAAAGGCTCGAGTCCCCGTTCCAGGTAGCTGGGAGGTAGCTGGGAGGATGTAATTGGTGAGGCAGGAGATTAGAAATATCAGCAGGCTCTAAGTAAGACTTTAATTTACTGGCGGATCAATAGAGCCAGGGTTATATTGGCAAAGTGTCTACAGCTCTATTGACTCACGCAATGCCTCTTATCAATTTATCAGAAATCTGGAAGTCAGAAGATATTGTTTGAAGGGAAGAGAGAGAGAAAGGAAGAGGAGACTGGGAGCACGAGACAAGAGCCTGTGCAGTGAGCAGCGGGGGTCCCGGTGACGGGCCTGGTGCAGGGCTGCACGCCTGCGGGCCTCCCGGCAAGGAGGCCGGGCGTGACCCGACTCAGAGCCCATCTGCCCCTTACACAGGCCCCCGCCTTTCCCCCTCAGCCCTTCCACGCGATTCCACGTTCCATAAACCTGGGATTCGGAGGAGGGGAGGAATCCTCCCAAAACAGAAGCTGTTCGTGGATTTGTCTGTTTCCACAAGGAGCAACTCCTGCCTCTGGGTTCAGCGGTTCTCCCCGAAGCTGCAGGATGTTCACATGCAGCACCCGCCCCCTTCTTCATTTTCTTGTCCTAGTGCCTCTTCGGCTCTGCCTCTGCCAGAATTCTTGGTCTTAGCCTGTTTTCCACCAGTCCACAGGAAGATTTCTTATGTAAAAGGGATATGAATCCCAGCATCCCAACACACTCGAGGGGTCACAGTGGCACCTGGCCTTAAGAAACATAAAGAAAATATACCCAAGTTCTACCACTCATCACACAAGGACATGGAAGAGTTTTCACAGATAATTAATCTTCATCTGGAAAAGTTTTTGAAGTATCCCAGGTAGGTAACAAAACAGCCGGGGGTGGGGCGGGGGGGAGTAAACATTAACACTTCATCAAACCCGAGAGTGAAGGCAGGACACAGGAACACACCAGTGCCCGAGCACTTCCATCAGGTAACTCTAGGGGGCAGATCACGAGGAAACAGAGGGGCTGGGGGCCCTCCGGTCATCTGGAGGCCGAGGGAAGAGTGGTTTCACTTGGCTTGGAGGAACCGTGACCTGTTTTTGACAATCCATCTCGGTTCCTGCCTCATACAACAAATTTCTGCTTAATTGCTGTTTTGTATTGCGTTGAGACATCGAGTAAACAGTACTTAAGGGTTTCCAGACAAAAACAGTAACTCGCTAATGACTAAGGCACTGCTAATTAAAATGTCCCTGTGATGGCGTGACTGGACTGGGAGCCACCACAAGGGACAGAACTGCCCGGGCCTTCAACACTTGAACCAGGACACACGCATGAGGCAGGGGGGCGTGGCGATCCTTCCTTCCACAGGTCACATTGGCCCTCGGGCTGCAAAGAAGGGACCCCCTGACTGGAACTGGAGGAGTGGGAGCAGGGGAGTTGGAAGTGGGAGTGGGGTCTGGGACTTTACAGGGAATGCCAGATCCCTAAACAGAATGTATGTTCTAGAACCTCGTGGGTACAGTGGCCTGGCATGGCTTCAACACTTTGAGTTCCTGTATTTCCCTGAAAAAAAAAATGTATGAGCCCTACTCTAGCACGGGAGAACACAGGACTATGCTTTAAACTGACCTAGAGACCACACTTCTTACAGGGATGAGGGTCCCAAAGCATAAGTTCTCTGTGACCCTTTCTTTACCC
>PVKM010019312.1:0-24307 GCA_004027735.1 Carollia perspicillata
GGAAGTCAGCCCTTCCTATTTTTATTTGCCACATTCGTGTGTGGGACCAGCCTGTTCCATGTCTCTGCCCTCTACCAGTCACAGTGTAGTTTCTTTTCTAACTCTGTAATAGTAGGACTTCCATTCAGCTCAATTTCTGATGGTTCTATATGGTGTTTTTTCTATAGTTTAGTTGTAAGTTTGATGTGGTTATGTGAGGAGAGGAATTGTGTTTACCTCTTCCAACATCTTGACCAGAAATCTCCAAAATTAACTTTCAAAAGTACGGATTTGGTGGTGTATAATATTCTGACTAAAAAACTTCCGGTGATTTCCATCATCTATCCTCATGAAGCCTGAACGTTTCATCATCTTTCAGGCAGCCTTCACTTATGCCATTTCTCTCTTGCTAGAATACCTTTTTCTCACCCCTTTCTTTGTACTTCCAGAGATAAGCTCAAAGGAACCTCCTAGAAGCTTTTTCTGCCACTCTCTGACTCCTGCCCCTGATAGTCATGCCTTCCTCTCCAATCCCTGTCACTTTGTCCTTAACCTCCTGTTGCATTTCTGTTGGACAGTACTGTTTGGCTCCCATCTGTACACTGACTTGTAATATGGCTCATCATTCTTCCCAAGGTTTTGGAAGCACTTTGTACACTTGGCTGCTACCAGCTGCTTTTCCACCTCTACTCCTCCTTAGTGTTAGGAGAGGGAGCTAAAAATCTCTTTTCCCACTTTCAGAATCAAGACTCTAGGGTCTTAACCCTCTGGCCATTCCCTGGGTACTTTGCCTCATTACTATGCCTCTCCTGCCTCCCATGATTTATTATCTAGCACACCCTCTCACAAAAGCTGATATACTTGGAATATTGTCACATCCAGAAGCATAGAGGTGCAGCATCAGAGCAAGCCTGATGTAATTGCTCTTAACCCATTGAAAATACACAGCCATTATCTGCTTTCTTTTCTCTCTCTCTGAAGATGTAACATTTTTGTAAGCCTTCAATCTTGTACCAGATTGAAATAAACTTTTAATGTGTAGGCAATTTGACAAAGCAATTTATAGCATGGTGGGTGACTAACTAACATTTTACTTTGAAGGAAATTAGGAGTTTTAGAACAGCTGCAGAAATAGTAAAATGAACTCTTGTATGCCCTTCACCTAGATTATTAGTGGGTATATTTTGCCATGTTTGTACATTCCCTCTCTTTATACATATTATATATTTGTGTATAAATATATATTTATATACTTCCCCCAAAACTATTTTGTAGTAAATTGCAGATATGATTAAATTTTACCCTTAAATAATTCAGCATATATCTTCTAAGGACATTGTCTTATATGACCATGGAACAGTGATCAAATTCAGGAATTTAAGCCCTGGTTGGTGTGGCTCAGTGGATCGAACACTGGCCTGCAAACCAGAACGTTGCAGGTTTGATTCCCAGACAGAGCACATGCCTGCATTGCAGGCCAGGCACTCAGTTGGGAGCCTGCAAGAGGCAACCAATCGATATTTCTCTCCTTCTTGTTCTCCCTCCCTTCCCCCCTCTCTAATAATAAATAAATAAAACCTTTAAAAAGATTTTAGGAATTTAATATTGTTAAAACATTTATTTAATATACACTCTATATTCAGATTTTGCCAACTAATCAAAATTTGTAGCATTTCTTTTTCTGATCAATATACAATCCATGATCACACACTGCATCTGGAATATTTCCTTAGCTTTGTCTTCAAAGCATTGACATTTTTGAAGTACGTAGGCCTTTTGCTTTGGTATATATTTCCCAATTTGAGATGTCTGATTGTTTCCTTGTAAATAATTACTTTTTAAATGTTTTTTTAAATTATAAAGCAATATATGCATCAGATAAATTCACACAATTCCAAAATGTTGAGGTGTCCTTCTTGTTTACTTGGGGAAATAGAAAATAACTTCATACCCGCCTGACTTTAGATGTCTATGGTCTGTGAAGCACCACTTCATATATAACTACAGAAATGAGAAGCATCAGTCAGAAGACCAAATATCCAAATATAGGCCTCTGCTGCTGTTCATCACCCTTCCAGTGAGCTTGACCTGAAATTAGGTTATTAAGGATAATGTCCTAGAAAAACCAGGAGATGGGGAACTTGCTTCTTGCAAATGCTGCATAAATTCTCATTTGCCTTCTTTCCCACAACTGTGCCAAGTTTTTCTTTGCTTTTGATTTCAACTATTACTGTAGGGTCTTCATGGATCTTCCCACTTTCTTGCCTTTAGCAGCCAGTGCATTTATACTAATCACAGGCAGCCAACTTGTCTTTCCTAAATCTTGGCTTCTAACTGGGCCACCTTGGTGTCTTTTTCTCCTTTTACTTTATTATTTATTATAGATTAAGGTGTCTTAAAAGGTTCTTGAATAAAAAATATTCCTTATAATGAAATGACACATGGGGGCATGGAAATGTGGGCAATTAAAAATTTGGGGGGTAGGGTGGCCTGGCCAGTTGGGTTAGTTGGGTCATTGTTCTGTACACCAGAAGGTTGCAGGTTCATCCCGGTCAGGGTGTGTATGGGGAGGCACCTGATCGATGTTTCTCACATTGGTATTTCTCTCCCTCCCTTCCACTCTGAAATCAACAAAAAATATCATTGAGTGAGGATTTTTTAAAAAACTTATTTCCTGGGGGGAAAACCCTTTTTTCTAAGAGCCTTTTTCCCTTATTTTTTATGCCTTTGTATTTCTATACATTTTTTTAATTATGATTTTTATGAACAAGCCAAATTTCACAGAAAATATTTTTGCTCTTAAATTAGAAGTCACCTGATTCATAAATGATATTTTTAAAAATTCAAAAGATTTGAGTTTTCCCAAAACCTTTTTGCAAAAGATGTTTTCCCAGCAGTAACAAATTTCTAGGAATTTTGCCTGCATCAAAGGAAAATACCATTTTTAATTTGGATATAACATGAAGCTCATTTCAGCTTCATCTTTATGAAGTAGACTAGGGTTGATGGTAAAAATGTTGGTGCTCACAAAGAATAAAGGAATCTTCGGGAAAGTATGCCTAGGATTTTCTTGAAGTATTTGTTATTACATAGGAAAGAAACTTTTTGAAGCCCCATTTTATTTAGCAGGCCATCTATTTTATTGTGGAAACCATTTGAGTGGGTCTTCTTACAGGTCTAGTTCTGACAGTATTAGATACTGTTGGATGTGCAAGTTTGGATACTGGTCTTTCATCTGCCAAGGAGAAAGAATTTAGAATTCTCAGAATGGTCTGTCTTTTTTAAATGGGAGGACATGTAAGAAACTGTACATAACTTTCTATATTTATATGTGAAGTTTTGCTGTATTACATTTGCAGCACACAGAATGAAAACTTAAGTCTTTCTGCTGTTATGATTCAGCATTCCAGACTCTTGTGTCTAATGTTTAAATATTTGCTCTTTCCTTTGCTGGCAGGTGAGATGTCCCATCATGACATTTTAGATGCTGCTTCCCAAGGAATAAATGTTATCCTCTGTGAACATAGCAACACTGAACGAGGCTTTCTTTCTGATCTTCAAGATATGCTGAGTGCTCATTTGAAGAATAAGATTAATATTATCCTATCAGAAGTAGACAGGGACCCTCTTCAGGTGGTATAATGCATACAGGAACAGAATGACAGTCAACAAATCATTTCACTCCTAATTCAAATACACAACACGAATCAGTAGTTTGTATCCTTCTGGAAGAAGTTTTAGAATATATACTGTCATTTCTGGTTTGTTAATCTTCACCAAATGTTCTGTAGTTTTTAGGGTAAAAACTGTAATTTAACTCATTAAAATACAAATATTCATTATGAAGAACAAAATAAAGGATCTGCTCATATAATGGTATGCCAGGGATTTGGAGAAAGCAGCCCAGTTCTGGCAATGATGGAGACACGGGTAGAAACGCTTCATTTCCTTGTACAACCAAAAGAACAACAACAAATTTAAAAACAAAAAACAACCAGTACTGCCAGATACTTAAATTTCATGAAAGTCTGACAACCAAGGAGTTAAAGAAGCATTCAGCCATACTGGTAGAAGGAGCAGAGATGGGCAGCCAGGGTGGAGAGGATGCACAGCCAAGGAGGTGGCTGGTGGACCAGTTGGTCCCACATTCATGGGCCAATAAACTGGGAAGAACCACTGGGAAGTGAGACACCTCAGAACCCAGGGTTTCGGCGTGGGAAACTAAAGACTCAAAACTTCTGGATGTGAAAATCTACGGGAGTTGTGGCAGTGGGAGACACTCAGGATCACAGGAGAGTCTGGGAGAGGCCCACAGGATCCTAGAACATACGCAAACCCACCTATATGCGAGTCAGCATCTGAAAGGCCACAGTCCACCTGTGTGAAGTGGGTGAAGGGACGGAAAGTAGGGCTAGAGCAGAGCCAGCAAGTGGCATTGACCACTCCCTCACAGACAGCGCCACAGTGCAGCAAAGAGTGTTGCCCCGCCCTATTGAATACCTAAGGCTTTGCCCAGTCCAACATAATAGGTGTGCCAAGACCAAGAAATATTACCCAAACGAAAGAACAGATCAAGAGTCCAGAAAAAGGTCTAAGCGACAAGGAGATAGCCAACCTATTTGATGCACACTTCAAAACACTGGTAATCAGGATTCTCACAGAAATGATTTGAATTTGATCACAAAATAAAGGCTATACAAAGTGATGGGATGTGTCATTTTAGACCCCTCTCCCTGTAGTTAGTTAAAATATACTTTAAAAATTTATAATTGTGACATTTCTAGGTAGTAACCTCTAGGAGATGATATAGTTTGTATGTGTTTTCTTATTTTTAGATTAGTAACCTTACCCCTAAATTTCAGAATCTGAATGAGATCAGGATGAGGTGTGGTTTTTCTTAATATATACAATCATTATTTATATAACTTGTTTTAGTATTTTTTTGGTAACTGATCTGTAGTTAATAATATATAAAGATGATTTGCTCTTGAATATTAGTGATTATGCAATATTAATTTTGTGCCCAATACTCTACTAGGTGCTTTATAAACATTTTCAATTCCTTATAAACAAGGATACAGGTATTCCCATTTTTAGGGACTAACAAACAGGTGGTCATCTCACCTCCTAGAATACAGAAAAACATTCTGAACAATGCTGCTGGCTCCACATTTGAATTAGCTGGGGGGGAAATGTAGACTTCTAAAAGTGTTCTTCATTTTTGGGGGGGCATTACCTATTGTTCCTTTATTATAAGTAGAATTCCCATTTTACAAACAAACCTCATTTATGGGAAGAGTTCAGGGTTTCAGAATGTCTTTGCTGTGTATTTCTTGATAGTAGAGGGGAAGAATTCCCCTGCTGGCTATCAAATGATATGCATTTCCATGGCATTCTACTCGAGAATTAAATACAAAACAGAGCTAAGTACGTATGAAGACCTAGTGCACACAGGATAACCCCCTAGTAATCTTACGTACCCTCCAATGTTATCAGACTACATTGCACTTACTGTCCTAAGTCCTAGCTCTTCCCTCGCCCCTTTTCTCATCTGGAATCCTGTATAAGCTCCTACTCAAATACTGCCATTTCAAGGAACAAAGTTTCAACTTGCCACTAAAAGTCTTCCCTGACTATACTACTATACAGTAATCTAGGCTCTGCCCTTCTTGCACATTCATTAAGCATTTGGCTTTAACCTTTGTGCTGCCTAACACTTAATTAGCTTTTCAAAAACTTTTGACGTCTTCCAACTAGATTGTAAGCTCCTTCAAGTCAGATTCCTATTTTGTTTTTCCTGTATTCCTCATGCCCCTACGCAGTAGATGCTCTACATGTCCTAGTTTTGAAAAGGAACATGGGCCTGTGGCCATACCACCCTGGATGCACCCTATCTCATCTGAAAAGTAACATGGTCAATCCAAATGTGACACAATATGTACATTTAGTGTTCTTTACACTTTTCTAGAACTAATCTATATTCTCTGTATAAACATGGAGTTTCTGCTAGCCCAATAAATTTGTTTTTGGTATCAGAACTTGTCAGCTGACTGTGTCCCAGCCAGAGGACTGCAGTTGTTCATCTTACGGGAACTCGATCTCGGTGTCATAAACAGAATTTGAATCATCCTTCTGATTTTTCTCAAAGTTCATCCGTGATGCTCTTCCTTTTGGCAAGTTCCTTTTCATCGAGTTTGCTCAGGTCCTTTTCAGGATCAATGATTGTTTCCCATGCAATTTGTTCCATTGTTCTACCAAATTCTGCCCCAGCAAGTAACCTCATAAAAAAACTCAATAATGTAGCTTAGTGGATTGAGCACGGGCCTGCAAACCAAAGGGTATGCAGTTCAAATCCCAGTCAAGGCACATGCCTGGGTTGTGAACCAGGCCCCCACTAGGGGGTGTGCAAGAGGCAACCACACATTGATGTTTCTCCCTTTCTCCACTCTAAAAAATAAATCTTAAAAAATAATTACTAGCTTTCTCAGCTACACTTTTTTCCAGGTAACTCATGTCGGATTATTTAATTGTTCAGCATCTCTTGTAATCTGAAAACTTTGAAGTTTCATACAGGCATGTGCTGGCAACCTTCCCCCTTCATTTCATTCTCATAGATCAAGAAAACAGCTGAAGGCTAGAACCTAATTCCACATTTCTTGGCTGTGGACGTCATTCTCACATACACTTCATAGAACATCAGAGGAAATCTGATGAAAATGTGTTAGTCACATAATGACTTCCTGGACGTGGAAGTGGGGCAGACAGCCGGGCAAGCCAGCTCCCAAGCCAGTGTGCTGGCTGGCATCAGGGTCAAGCTGGGGGCCCACCTAAAAGTTTTCTTAGTAACTTTTTAAACTTAAGCTAAATCCATTACTCCCCAAACTCACTGATCTTATATATGAAGGAATTCAGTCTTAATGCCAAGTTTGTAGGGAGTAAATGTCTGTGTTATATCCTCTGTGCCTTTTTCTTGGCCTTTTACTATCTTATTAAGAGCAGCCAGAAAAATCTTTTAAGGTTTCAGATCTGTTCAATCTTGTCAGAAGCAAGTAACAGCAAAATGGGAGCCTTCGTAGTCAAACTCTGATAGAGCTTAAGGCACATTGATTCTGAAAAAATTAAGAGCATGCAATTATACCAAAATCATCAGATTTTTTGTAACATGCACTCAAAATTTTTGAAGAATTTCAAGATGTTTTTAATTTTAAAAAATACTATAAATGAAATTGGCTTCTACCCAAATTGGCTTTTTATTAATAGTAAAGACTGGACACACTAGTTGCAAAAAGTATAGGCACAAAAATAAATTAGATATTTAAGGGCAAATGTAAAGTTTGCACATTAAGTCATTAAAGATTTTGTATACTTTTTATATATGCTATTTATAAACTAGATATATTAAGCAAAAAAAAAAAAAAAAAAACGCAAACCAGCAGGAGTATGCTAACATTTCTATTTTTAAAAGGAAAAAATACAGGCAAACCCTTACTACATGTGCACAGACTTACCTCTGGGAGATCAATGGTTGCCTATGGGACTGGATCAGGAATAGGAAAGAAACTGCTTTCCAATGAAAAGCCTTTGGTACAATTTAAAATATTTTAGAGTTAATCATATACAAAATCCTTAAATATTTTCATTCATAATTGTATTTAAGATTAAACCTTTAATATACAAATTTAACATAAAATTGGTTAGTTATATGCTACAAAGAAATGATTTTAAAAGTCTTAAGAGTGAGTTTTAGGTGTACGTGATAGAGAAATCAAGATTAATTTAAAGCCAGCCATTAATATGCTACTTACCTGCATGTTATTCAAGACAAGAAAAATATGTCAATATACAAGAATAATTAAATTTTTATTTTCTTTTGAAAATAATGATTAAAATGTAATTCAGAAATGTATTTCTCTAGCCTGGTTTCTCACTTATATCATGAAGGTGATGGCACATTAACTGTTCTGAATATCTTGTTTTATTATTTTTCATGTGCTTTCTCTGCTGGGTATACACCCTATCTATATACATGTTACGTTTTTCCCACTATCTCAACTGAACAGTGTCATGCCTCCTCCTCTACCCCAGTACGTAGCCTAAATCCAAAAGGGGAAAGCTGGATCACCTACTTTCCCCCAATTTCACACCTTTTTGTTAAGGCATTTCAGAAACAGAAATGATCTGCCTTCTCCATTTCACCAATCAGTTCCAACACAAAGAACAAATAAAGCAATTTCTGTGATGCCAATGTCTTTGTACTTCCACACTCTGGAACAAGCACATTTGCAAATAATCAGCTCCAGGAGCGTTAAAAGGCCCTCAAAAACCTAGGAGTAATATCATCTCTAGTATAAAAGAATTCAAAAACATCCAGTTCCAAAGACTCCCTGAGCACACTTGTTCATTCCAGCAAGAATCTCCAGAGAGGTAATGAATGAAAGGCACATTTTCTCCAACTTGAGGACCACTCAGCACAGTACTAGAGATGGTATACCAGCCAGGCTAAGCAAGGTTCTAATTCATGACATTCCCCCCTCCCAATTTTAAATCTTATACACTGGAAAAAGTCTGATGTTGGAAGTAAACACACACTTTAGAGGAGTGGCAGCTGGACTGTAACAACCTTTCCACAGACTGTTCAAAAGTAAAGGATAGCTTCAAGACTCCTCTTCTTCCTTTTCCAGGAAATCAGTCAACGTTGCATTGTCAATAGGAATTAATAAATATTCCACTCCATCAGTTCCCTAAAAGATATAAGAATACCCTGGATGTTAGTCATTTGTAAGAGATAAATTTGAATCCTATTGTAGGTTAAAAAAATGGACTCAATATTTATGTACATATAAGTATGAAATTTAAGGGAAAAGGGCACACAGACATATATCTATTTAAATACAGGGTTTATGGTTAAGCCACTTCATAGTAGAAAAGAAGACTGGGGGTGGGAATAAAAGGTTATTTTCTTCATCCTCCTGCTCTTTCTAGATCTTACACTGTTGATTTCTGTTCTTTTATTTCCCTTTCAACAGAAACTTTCCCACTGGTTTTAAAAATACATTTAGGTATCTCCAATTTTTAAGTAACCCTCACTAGACTCCTCATTCTTTTCCAATTATCACCCAACCTCTGCAGCTTTCCGGAAGAGCTGCTGATAGTCTCCATCTCCTCACTCTTCCCTCAGCCCAGTCCAACCTAGCTACTGCCACCATTTTCATACCCCTGATGAGCTTTTGCTTAGACCAGTGACTTTCATTCATCTCATGGCACACATAAACTAATTACTAAAGTTCTGTGGCACACCGGAAAACATATTTTTTGCTGATCTGACAAAAAAATAGGTATAATTTTGAATCATTCACACCTGATGGCTATTGCTGTATTGGCAGTTGTCTTTTTTTTGGGGGGGGGGCTCTCTAAGGGAAAAAAGGCCATGCTGCTGACTAAGTAGTCAGATATGGCATTGATTGAAAACCAAAGGCTTATCACCAAGGAATTCCATAAATCCAATAGGTATTTTTAGCCCTCTTTTGTCATCTCACAGCACCTGACACTGCTAACCATTCTTTTTTTCTTAAAACATGCTTTTCTTGGCTTTTGTAATATCATACCCTGGTTTTCTTCCTGATTCTGGCTGTTTCAGCTTGCAGGGTTATCTTTTACTTGGCCATTACATGTCACATCTCTAGACTAGTTCCTGGCCCTCTGAACTCACTATGTCTTCTCTCTAGGTAGCCCCACCAATGCCTGGTTTCAGTCACAGCCTAAATACATAGGAATCATAATCTTGTATGACTAGCCCAGATCTTTCCTCTGGTTTCTTGTCCCAGGAATCCAATTCTCTAGTTGATATCTCCACTTGGAAATCTCAAAGGAACCTCAAACATAGTAAGTCCAAACAAACCAAGATCATGAACTCATGATCTGTTTCCCCTGAAATGTTGCCTTCCCATTTCTCATCCAATGAGCCCACCATCTCTTTGGTTATGTAAGCCAGAAACCAGGAATTACTCTTGACACTTTCCCTTGGCTCCAATATCCAATCTATCATCAGTTCCTGTCAATTTTGCCTCCTAAGTATATCTTGACTCCTCTTTTTCCCTTCACCCTAGTCCAAGTTACCATCATCTCACCCAGACCACTGACACCGTCCCTGCTGGTCCTGGTACACTGACTTTGGGCAATCCCCATTCCACTCTGATGCTAGAGTCAGAACATTTTTTAAAAATGTCTTCCCGTTACCGTTGAATAAAGATCAAAATCTTTTCCCTGGCCCAAAAGTCATACATGGTCTACTTCTTAGATTACTACCTTTTCAGGCTTATCTTATGCTATGCTGGCCACCCTTTTCTTCCAGGGTCTCTCTGCATGCTGTTCCTGCCTGGAATGCTCTTCTCTTTCCAGCCTGACTAGTTATAACTTAGTCTGCCTTAAGATCTCAGCTTAAGGTTTCTGATATCCACAATTAGGTTGAATCCAACTGTTTTAATATGCTCTTTCAGAACCACGTACCTTCTGATCATAGGGCTTATCGCAGTAAAACTACACGTGTCAGATTATTGAACACATCCATCTCCTCCACTACAATTAAAGTTCTATGAGAAAAGGTTTTCCTCTTATTACTATATCCTAATATTTAGTGCAATATAAAATATATAGTTAGTGTCCAATAAAACTAGACCAGATTAATGAATCGGGTAGAATAGAGGGAGAAGGAAATAGAATGATTTGACTCATTGTGATCCATCATGGAACCTCAGTTTCATCATCAGATTTCAGTCAAAGACTCACTTGTCCAAGATATGCTAGTCCTGGAATATAATGCCATAACAGCAAAGTCTCACCTTCTTGGTTCTTATAAGCTTGTGGTCCCTAAATTCAGTTAACTGGGCCCGAAGTGTCAGATCACTATTGACAAGGAATGCCTCCCGACACTGCTGGTAGAAGTCTTGAAAAGAAAGTCCTGAAGATTCAAAAGGGGATTTGAACGTAAGTCAGCATTTGAGACATGACCTGCATGTGGACAGCCATACCAAAGAACACAGAAGAGTGCTGTGGCCACAGTGTTTCAAAGCAATGACTAAGTACTGATTTTTTTCCTTGGTGTCTGTGACCAAATTTATCCCTGAGGCCCAGCAGGGGATCAGGGCCCATGAGTCACAGTGCTTCTGTGGCAGCCTGCGGAGCCGGGGCCTGCCACGGGTGTGGCGGGCCCCGAATTTGACTTGGCTGCAGATGATTTTTTTTAAAGTACCTCTGGAAGAAGCAAAACCAGAGAATACTGTGGCTTATATTTTTTAAACAAAACTGATTGGTTGAAAATAGTCAACTGTGATCAAATTATTACATAACCCTGTGGGCAGTTTTAAATAAAACTGACTTTTAAAGAGGGAACTAGCAAGCCATGAGAGCTGAACAATTATTAAAACATTTAAATTACATTATTTTTACTCAAAGAGAAGAAAATCTGCTAAGATGCCCAATCTAGGAAATATATGTAATTGGTAGACATATATCCACAATTAGCATAAGAAATTTGAAAAGCAAGCTGGGGCTGCCTTTCAATTCACATCGACAAGCAGCCTGCTCGGCAGTGGATCTGTAGGGCTGTTAGAACATTTGCTATGCGGCACACGCACTGATCATGGAGCAGACCATTCATTCACTGCAGTGAAAAACTGCAGTGCTATTATTAGATTCCAGAAAAAGGAATTTCTGGGGTGAAACAGAAGTCACACAATTTAGTATCATAAATATTGGATACCAAGGTATGAAGGGTTATCCTGGTTACCCAGCTGATGCTTTATTAGCAGCCTGAAAATCCCCCTAAGGAAAAAAAAACAAAAAACAAACAGGAATTAAAACCAAAAATGTTATTTTCAAAAGATAACAGCTGGTAGTAAAATACATGAAGCGAATGTGAAATACTTGGCTTGTCTATATTAGCTTCTGTTCCTTTCTCCAAGGAACATCATATACTGGCCTATATAAAAAGGAAAAGCTTTTTTACTTCCTTTTAAGGAAAATCTAAGACTATTTTTTAAGTCAAAAGGTTAGTCCACTGTAGAAAACTTGGTATATGTAATAAAATCTAATGAGGAAAATATCAATCCCATAGCCCTAAAATAACCACTAGCATTTGATGTGGAGATATTTGTGCATGCTGCTTTGTAAAACCTTTGTAGAATGAGACAGGGTGGAAATACATACATTCATGCATTTATATATGGTATATGTGCTATTTTACACCTCACTTTTTCATTGGTTTTGAATTATTTCTGTAGGAGAGTGGACCAAGTGGAATTGTGGGGTTAGAAGCAGTGCTATACAAACTAATTCCCAGGAGTCCTTGGTAGAGCAAAAATTTTAAACCTCTGTTTTCATTGTTGTGAGAACCTATAAAATAATTACTATAGCATATTTTGGATTACCTAAATGAACACTTTATAATTTATAAGTTGACCCTGGAACAATAAGGGAGTATTAGGGGCACCAACCCCCCCAAGCAGTTGAAAATCCATGTATGACTTTTGAGTACCCATTGTCCATCAGTATCCTCAGGGGGCTGGCTCCAGGACCCCCTGCGGATACCACACTCCAAGAATGCCCAGTGCCCTCATATGAAATGGGGTAGAACAATGCATAGAGTTGGTCCTCTGCGTCTGCAGATTCCCAACCATGAACTAAAAATACTGTTTTTGATCTGCAGTTGATGAATCCATGGACGTGAAACAAGAGGATACAGAGGGCTTACTGTATACTTACTGAAAAATGTCTGAGTGTAAAAAAGTGGGCCTGTGCAGTTCAAACCCCTGTTGTTCAAGGGTCACCAATACTGCCACTAACTCCACAGCTACATTTTGGTTAAGATTTTTGATCAATCACATTCATGCAAAGTAAAGACTAAATGATACTGGAGTTTGCAGAATGAACCAAAATTTCATAGTAGTTTAAATACATTTTTAAAAAAGTGTTGAAGGCTAGCACACATTTAAGTATGCCAAACTAAAATATATTTGCTTTAGTGTAGTTAGTGTGTTTATTCCTGCATTTATATTGCACAGATCCCCAGCTTCATACATAGCAACTTGCAGTAGCAGTCCATTAGCACTAAGCCTAAGAGTAAAATTGAATAAAGATTTTTCTGTTCCTAATTCCATGAAAATTTGAGTAGATACCCATTTAATACCTATTTCAGTATTAACACAATGCTAACCTAATTTCAAGGAAACAAAAACAGCTTTATAAAGTAAGAGGATTCATTAGTATTTGAGGGTTAACACAACAGAGACTTGTGATGATACAGTTGAGTATCTTGATTCTGGTTGTCGTTGTGAAAAGCTACCCATGCTAAAACTGCGGAAGTAAACACACACACATGTACACCCACCCAAACACAAATGTGTGTCTCAGCTGTGAAATCTAAATAAGCTCTCTGGTCAGGCCAGTGTCAGTTTCGTGGCTTTAATACTGCACTTTGGTGTGACGCATCGGCCTGAGGGCCAGTTGGGAAAGAGGTGCTAGGACTTCCCTGTACATTTCTTTGCAGCCTCCTGTGAATCTATAATTATTTCACAACAAGAAAGCAAAGGGAAACAAATAAATGGACAAGAAATTGCTAGCAAAAGAAAAATCTAAGATCTATTTGGAAGTTCCTGTGCACCCCAATCTCCTATCTATTTCCCTTCCTTCTTTCCTAGGATCAGTACTATTCTAAATTAGGATTTTTCACATCCACATTTAAAATTTTTATTTATGTATGTGTGTGCACACACATATATACAGGGGTGGGCAAAAGGAGGTTTATAATGGTTTCTATGGAAAATAATATAATAATTAATACATAATAATGTTACTGAGGAGACCCGAGTCAGGGGGCTAGCTCTACTTGGTTCTTATCTTGCTCGCAAGAGAGAATTCAGGCGAGAGAGAAACATGTACAGTGGAAATAAGGTAGCAAGTTTATTTATGAAATATATACAAGCACAAAGCTGCAAGCAGGCACCCAGCTAATCTGAATGTCCCACAGATAAGAGAAAATAAAGTTGTTAGTAAGTTTGTAATCTACACACTTGAGCCCCTGGCTACAAGTGGGCACCTACCTAATCTGAGTGCACCGACTACTGGGATTCAGGGGTTATATACTTCAGCCAGTTTCTAGGTTCCCCCTCCTCCTCTCCCTTCCAGACCTTGGGACAATTACAAAGGCTTTCTTTCCCAGCTAGTGGCGATGATACACACGGAATTTCAAGGGTTCTCCTCCTCCTGCGCTATCATAGTTTTGCTTGCGATGTCTGGAACACCTGGCAATCTTATGAGACGGGGCTCAGGACTCCTGGGTCAGCGAGTGACACAAGACTACCTTTTGTTTCCAGCATCCTGTTTTAAGTTCTTTATTAGATTGTAATGGCAGGGGCCCTGCTTTATTTCCCCTCCAGCCACTTAGTCCTAGATGCTACCTAACAATAACACAATAAACTTTGTTTAGCGTACTACTTACAACTGTAAAGCTACTTACTTCTGCCCATCCTGTATGCATAAATTTGAACACTATATAGTCAGTCCTATTTCACATGCTTTTTATTTTTATATCTACCATCCTATCCAGTTTAATATCTATCCTTAACAAAAAATATCTGGGGTTTGGACAATAAATGACATTATATTCAGTATTATTCTGTATTAGTTTCAGATATATAGTGAAGTGGTTAGAAAATCAGGTGTGTTACAGAGTGGTCTTCCCTTGTTTCAAGTACCCACCTGGCCCCATACAAAGTTATCACAATATTAATGATTATATTACCTATGCTGTAATCTACATATATGGGACTATTCTGTAACTTTCCTCATTACAATTTTTTTAAAGATTTTATTTACTTATTTTAGAGAGACGGGGAAGGGAGGGAGAAAGAGAGGGAGTGAAACATCAATGTGTGGTTGCCTTTAGCACATCCCATACTGGGGACCTGGCCCGCAACCCAGGCATGTGCCCCGACTGGGAATCAAACCGGAGATGCTTTGGTTCGCAGGCCCGCGCTCAGTCCACTGAGCTACACCAGCCAGGGCCCTCATTACAATTTATTTATTTATTTATTTTTATATTTTATTTATTTATTTTTAGACAGAGGGGAAGGGAGGGAGTAAGAGAGGGAGAGAAACATTAATGTGTGGTTGCCTCTCATGTGGCCCCTACTGGGGGCCTGGCCTGCAACCCAGGCATGTGCCCTGACTGGGAATCGAACCGGCAACCTTTTGCTTCACAGGCCCATGCTCAATCCACTGAGCTACCCCTTATTACAATTTAAAGAAATAAAAAAGACTCTGTTAGTCTCACCTGCTTAGCTAGTCTCATCTGCTTATTCCTAAAGATTTTAATTTCAAGCACAGAAATCACTTAAAATTTGATTAATTTATAGATCTAATACCTTTCTAACTTGAAAGGAATTGCTACCTTTATAAGTCATTCCACTCATCCAAGAACATAATATTTATCTATTCAAATCTTAATTATCTATTCTCAACATTTGTTTAAAAATAGTTCAAGGATTCTATGCTTTGGGGGGTAGGTTGCTACTAAAAGCCTCTTTCAACAGGTTAATTTTCTTACAATTTTTTTTTCTGCTGGCTTATGCTATATCCAGCTTTTCTTAGATTGTATAAATTCAGATATACCTCTTGATTAGGCTGCTGAAATTGCTTCACTGGAGACATCATACAAAGGTATTTAAAAGCAAGAGCATTAGAGCCAGGCAGATTTGAATCAAAATCTCTGTGCCCTTTACTATAATATCTACCTTATAGTAGTAGTTATGAAAATCACATGAACTATTTCATGTAAAGGAACCTGTGTTTGAATCATAATATTCATGTATCATTAAAATAACCATCAAATTTAAGTAAAGTCCATCAAAATCCTTCCACAATGACTGCTAACATGCTCTTATTCAGAAATACAAAAAAAAATCTATTATGAAAAAAAATGTTGCAACTCCTGCTTATTATTGGGCAATTTGATAGATGACTACTACTGAGCAGTCTGACTAATTACATAATCCAGTACTAGCAACTCTTATGACTACTATTCTCTTAATCCTTCACACTAAGTAGAAACTTTAGTATTGCCATTAAACATAATAGTACATGTCTTTAAATGTACAGTTTAAAAAAAAACACAATAGTTTTCATTCTTACCTTGCATTAGGGGTAAGGCTTCGTAAGACATGAGTCAGGGAACTAAGCGTCAGTGATCCAGATTGTTTAACCAGAAGAGAATTCTCATAGGAGGTTTCTTCAGTATAAGGACTATATGTAGTAGTTTCATACCAGAGCCAGTTATAAAGACTCTGCTTTACATGATCCCACACTAGAGCACATGATCAAAGACATACAAAATTACTAATTATTTTCATATTGTCATTTTACTAAATTCCACTCTAGGGAAGAATGAGAAAGCATTAAATAAAAACGAAATCTTGAAAACTTCCATTTTTGCCATTTTCCCCATCCAAATCAGTACCTGACAATCTAATTTCATTGTCAACCAACATCTAATCTTCCTTGGTATATTAAATACAAGTTAAAGTATATTAGTACTACCAAGGCATTCTTTTTAATAATTTAACATTTTGCTCAATAAGTCTCTGAATTAAACTGCATAAAACAAATGTTGCAATACCACAGGGAGTGGGAAAAGGCCAAAATAATATTTGGGTCTCCTCTCTTCCATGAAGCTTTAGGTGTAAAACACCTCCTTTAGAACCTGAATTTTTATTTCCAACAATGTTCTAAATCAGATTGAGGACACCTAGATTTTTGGCAACCTGTCTCTTTAAAAATGCAACAAAAGAACTAAAACTGTACTAAAAAATAGTAAAAATGTTGTGACAACATTAAGAAAATTAATTTTCTATGACTGTAAGCTCAGGAGAGAAAAACAATAATATTTAACTTACTAAGAGGAGCATTGAGGTGATCAATAGATGCTATAAGGTATATGTTACGTAAAGATGACAACTGTCCAATAATTTGCTGGCTTTTGTCTCCTCTCAACATTTGGCTATCCAAATTGTTGATGAGAAGGAAGAGTTCTAAAGAAGAATCTAAAAGTAAAGAGAATTCAATTATTATTTTTAATGAGTATTTGTGAATTCCCTACCACACACAGTATGGTTTAAAGAATATATGACAGGACAAAATAACTATTGCTTAGGCATATGCAATTTATTTGAGAAGATATGTCAGTTATTCATAAAATAGGCAAGACATCATTAAAGCCTTCAAAAATAAAATTCATCAGCCATAGAGAGGCAACACCATATCTGAAACTCCATCGACCTGGTTCACACAGGTTGCCCCACCCTGGGATTACCTAAGGCCCCACCCCATCCAACTAACCAGTGTGCTTTTCTACAATAGGCCATGCTATTAAGACAGGGAGTCAAAGCAGCTCTACTTAATACACAGAAACAAACACAGGGAGGCTGTCAAAACAAGGAGACAAAGAAATATGGCCCAAAAGAAATAACAGAACAGACTCTGGAAAAAGAACTAAACAAAATGGAGATAACCAACCTATCAGATGCAGAGTTCAAAACAATGGTTATTAGGATGCTCAAAGAACTCATCGGGTATTCAATAATTCAATAGCATAAACAGACCCATGCAGAAATGAGGGTTACACTAAATGAAATAAAGAAAAATTCACAGGGAACCAACTGTGGAGTGAATGAAGCTGAGAATCAAATCAATGATTTAGAATATGGAAGAAAAAAAACTACCAATCAGAACAGCAAGGAGAAAAAAGAATCCAAAAAACAAGGATAGGCTAAAGAGCCTCTAGGACAATCAACATTCAAATCACAGGGGTGCTGGAAGGAGAAGAAAAAGAACAAGAGACTGAAAACTTGTTTGAAAAAATAATGAAAGAAAACTTCTCTAATTCGGAGAAGGAAATTGACATACAACTCCAGGAAGCACAGAGAGTCCCAAACAAGATGGACCCAAAGAGGACTACACCAAAACACATAATGAAAATGCCAAAGGTTAGCCCTGGCTGGTGTAGCTCAGTGGACTGAGCGTGGGCTCTGAACCAAAGGGTCACCAGTTCAATGCCCAGCAACATGCCTGGGTTGCAGGCCAGGTGTCCAGTGGGGGCCATGTGAGAGGCAACCACACATTGATGTTTCTCTCCCTCTCTTTCTCCCTCCTTTCCCCTCTCTCTAAAAATAAATAAAAATAAAATCTTAAAAAAAAAAAGATAAAGGATGAGCCAAGGCCACATGTTTAGCAAGAAAGAAATTACAGGTAATCTTCAAGCATACAGTTCAGATAACACAAAAGAAAGAAATGAAAGAACTAGATAAAAAGCAGAAGGCAGGACATGGCTTCAAAAATCCTAAAATCATATTGAAATAGGGAAATAAAATAGCATGGAAGGGCAATACAATAAGGTAAATTATTTTTCCAAGATGGAAGAAGTCCTCTACATTTTTAAAAGCTATTTGTAAGTCTCTTAGAGGTTGATAAGAAATGGGACATTTGGCGGTTATTGTTGGAGGATGAGCCTTTTAGAGAGAATAAGTAAATTTCTCTTACACTGGGGATAGAAGAACAAGAGAGACAATATAGTGACAAAGATTCTGAGATAATACATTTTGAAAGTCTAAGGTTCCTTGAATTCTAGAAGCCACCAGTCAATAGTATTTAAATTATATACAACATATAAAGTATACATAAATAGTATATACTATATACATTTATATTATATAATTATATGTGATTATATGTCATATATACTATATGATACACACTTGGTGTGCACACATACCTATATGTATGCACATACCATGCATGTGTGTAACATGTATGGCTTATATGATGAAATACTATATGTATATGGGCATATATGAAATGACTTAGGCATCTATTTTAATGAATAATACAAACAATATAGAGATTATCCATCGAATGAGTTAAGCATAATCAAGCATTCCTTTCTATTCTTAAGCAATGACTAAATGACATTGTTAGAGCCTAAATAACTTTATTTCTAATTTTTTGAAATGCTCACATAACCAGAACATTCACACCAAAAGAATAGCAAAAAATGTTTTTTATTCCAGATTTTAGTATATGAAATTATTGAAATGCAGTGATATGTACTCAGAATAAATAAGAATGTTCTATAAAAATATTAAATATAAAAATATCAGACAAAGTATACCAATCAGCTGAGGCACTTCACAACTGCCAAATAAAACCTGGAAATTATTCTGAAATAAGAAGCTTAGGTTATACAAATTCAAGGTAGTAGGAATAGTTCTTTCCTATTAGTTAACTAGTGAAGTTCACATAAAAAGAAAACACAAATTATTTCAGAGCAGCCTAAATCAGCACTGAGAAAAGTGACATTATTAAAATAATCCCCATTTTTGTATGCGTTAATACACAAGTAAGTAGAAGTGTATGCGTAGCTTCACCCTAGAACCAGGGCTGCTACCTCACGTTACCTTCTCTGAATTTGTTTATTATCCAGTCTAGCTGATCCAGTACACTGCGGAAAGTACCCGTATGATCGAGGACTTCTTCCGTTATAGAATTCAGGATCTATATCATAAAATTGCAAGAGGTACATCAATTATAACTTATTCTATCATGTAAGATAAATACAACTAGCAAATCAATCTTTTTATAAATTAAAAATAAATTTGAATTTCCAACCAAATATGAAAAAATCACTTTAAAAATTCTATTGGTGCTTAAGTATATCTATATTGATTTTTTTTTAACATAAGTTATGGTTAAAAGAAAGAAAACGGGGAACAGCAAAGATGCAAAGATAATGTATGAGGGATACAAACTGCCCCCCAAAACCCAACAATATGAGAAACATCAGAAAACTACAGATCAAACGAAATGGTACACAAACATTAAAAACACTTTTGGAAAGGAATATCCAGCACCCAAAAGGTTTATATTAATTTTCAAATTATGAATACAAGGATTTGGAGTAAAAATGATCTATATATGTGTTATAAAACTAGAAAGTACTACTTATATTATTATTATCTTTTGAGTACCAAAGTGACATAAAAGCATTATAAAATAAATGTATGCAAGTCCCCCATTATCCCGTCCTTCGGGAAAGTACTGCTGGCATTTGGTGCAGTACGCAAAGCTAACTTTCCCCTGAAATTTAATACTGTATCAGTTACAAAGCAGGAAATTCAAAGACGGGGATGCAGAGCTAGGACCTTCTGAGCCCAAGCACATGATTTTAGGCATTCTGCAATCCTACTAGTAGGAAGGCTAGAAACAAATATTGAATACGCCAGAATGAGAAGCAGCATCCTCATTAACATGGGGGGACAAATTGGTAGATGTTCCTTTTAATATTTTTGAAACTTACTGATTTCACACTGATTCCAGGAAAGAAACCATTGATGACAACATGAATGGAATCTTGCAGCATGGTGGCTCGAAACCGTTCTAGTAAATCTCTCTTAGAACCCAAACCGTAAAGTACAATGTTGAACCCCAGGCTGTTAGGAAAGATCGCATTCATGAAATTAAAGTTCAGTACCTCTTATTACCAGTTTTATAATTAACCACTTTCCTTAATTTAAGCTTATAGAAGAATACAGGAAGAACTGAGAAGGCTAAATAACTATATTGATTCCTAACTCATAGAAGAATACAGGAAGAACTGAGAAGGCTAAATAACTATATTGATTCCTAACTCATACAAGGTAAAAGTATGATTTTATTATCTGTATAAAATTGGAGCTTAGAGTTCCAATTTTAGTAAACTTTCTCTCCAGCTCATATTATGTTTAAGTGACAGACACCTGGAGGTAAAAGGACAACGTGGTTGGTACAAGGTACTAAAAAGTTTTACAGGCTGAAGCAGTTTTAATTGATAGATTAAATTGGGAAGATAGATTAAAATAGGCCAGGTCACAAAGGTCTTGTTAAGTCAACTAAAACAATTAGGACTGTGAGCATTTATTAGTAACTAGTCAGTTGTTAATGGAAAGGTTTTAAGTAGGAAAGTAACGATCTTTTTAGAAAGATATAGCGGCTGAGTGGGAGGAATAGATAAGGAGAGACAAACTGACTTGAATTAGGTGTCAAGGAGAAAAATGTAAGGTATCAATAGCTTCATAAGTCAAATCAATAGCATTTGGAAGGTAGTTAGAAGTGGGAGGTGACGGAAAGGGAATATTGAAGAATAACTCAATTTTTGGAATAGGCATCTTTCCATGAATGGGATGGCATTCACTGTGCAAGGGAGCAGAGGTAGGTGGGAATGTAAATTTTATGTAAACTGAATTATTTACAGGACATCCAGTATTCAGATATCCATGTCTGCTCTTGGGGAATGAAATCTGAGCTGGGCTGGGCTGGAGATACACTTATGAGAGTTAGTCACATACAAAAAGCAACTGAGGCCCAGAAAATGAATCAGATGATGCAGAATGTGGCACACTACAGGTCAAACTAAAGTTCAACTCCATGTTTGTGTATGGAGGTCAGTCAGAAACAGTATCCATGTGATGCTCTGCAGCAATGCATGATAGCCTAGAAATAGGACGGAAGAGAGATAACCACAAAGCCAGAGATTAGCAAGACAGAAGCAGGAAAAAAAAGTAGTAAGGGAATTCAAAGTGCAGGAAGCAAAGCAAATCAAGTTATTAAAGTTGACACACTGGAAGAAGGAAGAATTAATGGATTGGAGAATGGGAATAGAGTGAAGAGCTGCTTTAGAACATTATAATAAACAAATCACAAAGAGTTATTGAGAGGAGGTAAGGTCATAGCAGGGAAGACAATCACTTCCTTATTATTATAACCTTTTCACCTATTATTGGAAAAACAAAAACAAAACACCACCATAATCAATTGGGGAAAAGTGTGGCAATTTCCATGTTTCTGCTGCTTGGTGGTCCTGCCTTCTTATTAATCTCATTATACTGAAGTCCTTTAAAACACAAATATAAAAGTAATTATAGTTAAAAAATTAGTTTTTTGATTTTAATAATTTTATAGGTATTTTAATGAAAACTTAAAATTCAACATGAGGTATCTGAAAAATGATAAAATTGAAAAAATATTGTAAGAAATAATTTTGAAATAGTAAAATAATGTTCAAAGGACAGATCTCACCAAATTCTAAAGGTCTACAGTATGTATATAGAATGAGATTAAAAGAATAGAAATATATATTCTTTCATTTTAGGAGTTTTACTATGAAACACTGGATTGAAATATAATTGATATATCCTGACAAATTAGATGTTTAAATATTTTTATGAATAATAACCTATAATTTTAAGAAAGGCTATTTATCTTACAAATGGCTTTCACATCTGTTAAACTTAGAAAAGACAAAGTTCTTCAAAAGGAGAATATCTAAGAGCCACATAATAACATTTCTACATGTGCATCATAAAATTGAAGAAAACACCTACATTTTCAAATTTCTATACATGAACAGAAATATTTATCATTTGTTGCAAAAAGAAAATTAAATGTTATATTACTTTGATAAAGCAGACATATATATATTATTCTTTATTTTATAAGGGTTTGCAATGATGACAGTACTTACTGTAACTGCAACATCCATTTATGAAATAATTGTTCATATTGTTGATTTAGTTGTTTGAGTTCAGCAGAAAAGGTAGGGGAAACCTTGTTCAATAAATTACACAGAGTTTGCTTTAAAAAAAAGAAAAGAGAGAGGGAAGAAAATTACTTTCAAACCACATACATCAAATCAATCCAAACTAAAAAGTATTTCCTTACAGGTAGAATTGAAAAGAGGCCATTAGTTTGGTAATGTGTGCATCAACTAAATACACATAATGTTTCAAATATGATTTAAATATTTGTTTTCTTAAAGTTTTTAACATTCTTTTTGGTTCAGATACGTGAGAGCAGTGAAGACTTTGCTAAGATTTTTTCTGGAACCATTTATATAATTGTAAATTTGAAATACAAGGCTTTAATTTCTAAAAAGATCATTACCATAAAGAGATCATTAAAACTGCCTCCCAGCTTTGACAACAAATCTAGGGTTTTAAAAACCTATGGATCTGAAAAAATCTAAAAGCTTAAGGTAACAGTTCAACATTGATTCTCAGAACACATTAAAGTTTCTTTATAATTTACCATTATTATTATTTCTAAAATAAACTTTTATCACTGCTCCTGTTCCAAAACTATTCCTGACAAATCCTTTAACTTTGATAAGTATCTCATAGCTTTTTAAACAATAATGTAAATAAATTGAGGAAGATATATTGCCCTGCATTCAAAACTTGGAAATTCATGCTGGTGAATCAACTCATTTTTTTTTAAGATTTTATTTATCTTTAGAGGGGAAGGGAAGGAGAGAGGGAGGGATATATCAATGTACGGTTGCCTCTCGTGCATTCCCTGCTGGGAACTGGCCTGCAACCCAGGCATGTGCCCTGACTGGGAATCGAACTGAGGTTGTTTGGTTCACAAGCCCACATTCAATCCACTGAGCTACACCAGCCAGGGCATGAGTCAGCTCATTTTTTGAAATAGAAACTCTTGCAAAAAGCCTTAAGTGAATGTTTACCCAGGCACTACCATGTTTTCATGATTCTATCTTCTAAGTATAACATTCTTTTAATACTGAAGACTAGAGTTGTAATCAACACTCCAGGCACTCTGGCCTATACAATTTTTATTTAACCACATAAAGAGAAATAGGATGTTTTAAGAAACACTGTTAAGTAATTTAAAAAATTTTCTCTCATTCCTTCTGAAATTTAGAGCCCTGAAAAATTTCCAGCTCTGGCTTGTGTGGTTCAGTGGATTGAGTGCCGGCCTGGAAAACAAAGGGTCATTGGTTTGATTCCAAGTCGGGGCACATGCCTGGGTTCCAGGGGGCGCATAAAAGGCAACCATACATTGAGTTTCTCTTCCGCTCTTTCTCCCTTCCTTCCCCTCTCTCTAAAATAAATAAAATCTTTTAAAAAATAAAATCATAATCCTTAAAATATTTTTTAAAATTTCCAGTCACTTATTATAGATTATCAGAGCTGACACCTGAGTGTGAATTCTGGAACGTTATCTCATCTGTAAACTTTCATTTCAAATTTTAGTATCTGTAGAGAATCGCACTATTGGTCCCCAAACCCCCCCCCCCCCCATATCCATTCCCTTTGCCATGAGACTTTGCAGTCCTTCCCACTAATGAAGTGGAGTCTAGTTCCTTGCTCTCTGACTTTGCATTTCACCCATGTGGTTTGCTGTGGTCACTAGAATAAGGCAGAAGTGACACTAAGCCAGTTTCACACTG
>PVKM010019313.1:0-24308 GCA_004027735.1 Carollia perspicillata
TGTCTTTGGATATATTTTGCTTGCTTGTTTGTTTTGTTGCTTAGGTTCCTGTTAAAGGTGGGATCATATGGTATTTGTCCCTCACCGCCTGGCTTATTTCACTTAGCATAATGCTTTCCAGTTCCATCCATGCTGTTGCATCCTTGCGGTTTTCATTTGCATTTCCCTGATGACTTGATCTGAAGCATTTTCGATGTACTTACTGACCATTCATGTGTCAATTCTTTGATGAAAAGTCTTTTCCTATCTTTTGCCCATTTAAAAAATCTGGTTCTCCACTTGTTAAATTGTTAAAGAACATAATGTTCTTAAATTCTGGATACAACTTATTTGTCAGATTTATGTTTTGCAAATATTTTTTACCAGGTTACAGCTTGCCTTTTTTTATTTTCTAAGTGACATCTTTCAAAGAGCAAAAGTTTTCAGTTTTATGAAGTCCTATTTTACTAACTTTCAGGCTTTGTGTTTTTTGTAAAATCCTGAATTTTTTTTGTCTAAACAGAGGTTGCAAAGACTTTTCTCCAGTTTTTTTAATGAAGCTTTATGGACTTTGCTCTTATGTTAGGTCTGTGATCCATTTTGAGTTAATTTTTGTGTATAATTAGAGGTGAGTGTAGGATTCATATTTTCCTATATGGTTATCTAATTATTCTAACACAGTCCTTTTTCTTCATTTGTCTTGGCACCTTTGTTGAAAATCAGTGAACGTGTGTGAGTCTGTTTACGATTACTTTTTTCTGTTTATCCATATTACACTATCACACTGTTTGGGCTATTGTTGCTCTGTAATATGCCTTGAAATCCAGTAATGTAAGTTCTCTAACTTTGTTCGTTTTTAAAATTGGTTTGGCTATTTTTGGTCTCCTGTATTTCCAGAAAAATTTACAATTGGTTTGTCAATTTCTAATAAAAGTAACTTCTGAGGTTTTTATTGGGATTGGGTTGAACATGTAGGTCAACTTGGGGGGATAGTCCCCTTCACGTTGTCTTCTTACCCTTGAACATGATGCGATCCTTTGTCACATCATCCAGTGTGGTGAGGGCAAAGTACCTTCGAACTGGTGAGAAGTCATGGGGCTTCTTACATGATTGAATGGACCAGTCTCTAAATCTGAGACTTTGGCCAGAATCAAGACTGACTGTAGATAAGTAAATACTACATTCTTACTTATATATTTCTATTTTACATTTTCCTAATAAGATTATTTTGACTCTTAATCTTTAGATTATACCTTGGTGTTCTTTAGTATTTGAATTACAGTGAGGATTGGACTTATTAGTTCCTAGTTTCTTTGTGGTTTTGCATGTAAATACTAGATTAGACCCTTCCAAGTCACTGATTTGTCATTTGGAGTTTCAGTCTGTGTCCATCTGTCCCTGTGTTGCATTTTTGAACGTGGGTGGTTGGAACTGGTCGGCAAGGGGAGCCGCCCGTCAGTCACTGAGGAGCAGCGAGGCTTCTGCTGCCAGCCCGTGTTTTTATCGCGTTCCTAAGAAGTGCGGTACATTTTCTCCAGGAATTTCTTGAAATTGGAAATACTGTGTAGCCTCAAAAGTTTCTCTATATAAAAGAATTTTCTGTAAATTCAAAGAAATAAGATCATTCGGGTCCTGATCAGCGCGGCTCAGTGTCCCGCAAAGCGGGAAGGTCGCTGACTCGATTTCTGGTCAGGGCACAGGCCTGGGCTGTGGGCCAGGTCCCCAGATGGGGGCGTGCGAGAGGCAGCTGATTGATGTTTCTCTTCCCACTTTTCTCCCTCCCTCCCCCTCTTTCTGAAAGTATGTAAGTAAATAAATTAATTAATTAAATTAAAAAAATCATTCAGGGAATTCTTTGAGGCCAGATCTTGACTTTACTGTATTAACTGCCTTGGGCCAATTTTTATAACTCTAAATTGCCTTCTCTGCTTCAGCTGTCTCTAGTTTTGGAGTCTTCCTCAACCTTAAAACCTATACGTTTAAGGAATAAAAACTGATTTTGCTCTTAGGTAAAAGAAGATGCAATCAGGTTAGTGATTCTGATATTCCACCAAGTCTGTAATGCATTCAAAAACCAAACAAAAGTATAGGTGTCTAATTGTATGAATTTACCGAGTCAGCTTCCTTCCCTCTTCCATTACTCCTGAATAGTCTGGACTTGGTGTTAAAAACTCTACCCTGGAGAGAAAGACACTGCCCTAATTTCACTGCCCAAAGGTAGCCATTGTGGGCATTCTGACATTTTGTTCCTTTTCCCTACAGTTTCCTGGGGCATCTGAGGCTGAATACAGAGTGCTTGTTCTTTAATCTCTGCCTTAGCGTATTGACAGTTTCCACCAACTGGTGCTTTTAGTGTTATTTTACAGAACTCAGCATAAAGGGCGTAGGTAGACTTAAGAAGGTGTGAAAGCAGGTCCTTCCCTCTCCTGTTCAGGATGACGACTTCGAGTTCACCGGCAGCCACCTGACAGTGAGGAATGGCTACTCCTGTGTGCCTGTGGCCTTAGCAGAAGGCCTGGACATCAAATTGAACACAGCGGTGCGGCAGGTTCGCTACACGGCTTCAGGTACGATGCCACTGCTCTGCTGGGCAGAGAAATCTCTAACTCCGACACACGGTGCTGATCTTTTATTGAGTTTGACCTGTAGAAAAAGTTACGTCATTTCCTGATAGAATGTCTTGTAAACTACAACTCTGAATTTAAAAATTTGCGTTTACAAAAGGATTGAGCCCATAGAGTATTTGGAAGTTCCAGCCCTGTCATTGTGTAAACCAGAAAATTGAGGTAGTTTTAATTTCCAAATTGTGCGTGGACTTAAATACCAGAATTTGGGCCCCTAAGTCTCCAGTGGATCTACCCCTGTTATTTCACCATCTTGCATCTTGGCCTTGGGGTCCATGCTGGCTTTTCCTGCTCAGATAGACCAACGGCTCAGGCTCCTTTCTAGTCCTGAGTGCGGTCCTGCTACTAAGTTGACTTCAGACTACCCCGTTCCCGTGGCAGGAGGCTCAGTGCTCGTTATTGCTGGTTTTAGGCCCATTTAATACGGAGTGCAGAGAACCTGTTGTCCTGCCCACCTTTGGAATTAATGACCCTGACCTCCTTATGGTGTCTGGCCACTCCTCTCTCCGAGGGCCCTCATGATAAATGCAGATGTGGCCACCGCTCTTGCCCTCCATGGCCCCGTCCTGGAGTTTCCAAGATCACAAGTATTTTTTTTTAAACCACTGAAACAGATTTCCATTTAAATTCCCTTCAGAGGCAGCTTTTAACTGATGGTGGTGAGATCTGCAGCCGTGAAATAGCCCTTGGCACACCAGTGACGAACAGTGAGAGTAGCTTTGGTGGCCTTTTCTCTAATTCCGTGACCACGGAAAACGGACATGTGCTGAGGTCTCGTCCTTATCCGAACTATTTGTGTACACAGATAGGCACTCGCTGAGGAAGAAATCCAGCACAAACGAGCACACGTGACATTAACTCCCTTCTCTGTGTCACCTCTGAGCTCATGGATTCTCGAGAACGGCAGCCCCCACGGTTCGCAGCTGCGTCCTTAGGGTCATGCTGCAGGCTTCCGGCGTCGTCTTCTCGGGGTCCCTTAGAGAGTGAGCACCTGCCCACGGCGGAGGAGGTGTTGGTTCTATCGGGAGACATTTTACTCTGAATTTTGGTCTAAATTTCCTTAGCTTTGGTAAATGATCAGGTCCTTTTATTTGTCCACAAGGCCACAGTGTGCCAGAAAGGTAAGGTAGTATATTGGTGAAGAGAAGGACGGAAGTTGACCATTAGGGTGTGAATCCTGGCACTTAACCACCTTTGTTATTTTGTTTCTGCCTCAGTTTTCCTCTGTGAAAAGTGGGTAGAACTGACCTCACAGACTTGTACGAGGAATGAACTGGGACGATGGCGTATGCGGCCTGCTGTGCGCTGAGTGTTCAGCACCCTTAGCTGTGCCATTCCCGCCACCAGTAAGGCCTTTTCCCTCGAACCCCTTTAGGGTGTGAAGTGATAGCTGTGAACACGCGCTCCACAAGCCAGACGTTCATTTACAAATGCGACGCGGTTCTCTGCACCCTCCCCTTGGGTGTGCTGAAGCAGCAGCCCCCGGCCGTCCAGTTCGTGCCGCCTCTCCCTGAGTGGAAAACCTCCGCAGTCCAGAGGATGGGATTCGGCAACCTCAACAAGGTGACCCGCCCCGGCACCTCTCTGTGCCCCCGCGCAGAGGCCAGCCCGCCTGCCTCTGCTCGGCCGGGAGAAGGGTGTGCGTCCTCCTGCATTTTGCGGTGCTCTCAGCTCTGGTGTGGGGTGAGGCCTGTGCCAGCGTTCACTCCATTGCCCAGTTATACATAGTGTCCCTGGGAGCTTAGCGCTCTGCGGTCACCGCAGAAGCCCAGGCCTATGAAAAGAGAGCTCTAAGTGGCACCCTGAGGGATACATTTATAGTAAGGATTTCAAGGCTTATGTTAAGAGTAGGTTAGAAGAAATTTAAATAAGGTCTGAAGAAGAAGTACTTCCTGTTACGCGCAGCTGTGCGTAAAGCCCCATTCCTGGAGCCCTCTCACGAGCTCCTGTGCTCCCTCGTGTGACAGGTGGTGCTGTGCTTCGACCGGGTGTTCTGGGACCCAAGCGTCAACTTGTTCGGACACGTTGGCAGTACGACTGCCAGCAGGGGCGAGCTTTTCCTCTTCTGGAACCTCTATAAAGGTAACCGCTGTCTAGTTGTAGTTTTTCTCACATCCTTACAGGAATAGAGAATTAGGAATATTCTGGTTTTTCTCAAATAGACATATGTCTTGATTTTTCATTTACTCAACAAGCAAAATCCCTTACAGGTGCCGGGGTGGAGGGCGGAGGGGAAACACACCTTCAGGGAGCCCACAGCCGCCTTGTGGGGACACGGAGGAGGAGTGAGGCAGGCTCGGAACCGGGCAGCAAGTACCGCGTTTTGCCGTGTATAATGTGTTCCTGTGTCCAGTGCACACCCATGTTTTTGGGCCCAAACATTCAGGAAAAAAATCTTTCGTTTTAATTTTTTAAATTCAATTATTTATTTATATTTAGAAACAAAACCAATTCTCATATTCCAGGGTTTTATTTTGCATATGGATATTGTTACTGCTTTCTAGAGTTACACTTTTAACAGAAAAGCATAAATGAAAGAATTACATTTATATAGCTGTGGAATTAGTACTACCCATGTATGATGCACATCCTTGTTTTTTCCTCAGAAATTTGGGTAAAAATGTGTGCATTATACATGGCAAAATACGGTATTTGACAGGGTGACAGCCCAGAGTGCATCACAAGAAAACATAAAAGGAAGAGTCAACCCCACCAGGAGGGACAAGCCCAGGGAGGCTTCCTGGAGAGGGAAGTCTGTATTCCTTATTCTCAGTCTTATATGTGACTTGTCCCAGAATCTCTGACCACTTCACTTAGAATGTATTTATGAAACTCCTGTCTTCTGTTGTACGATCTTCAGCGTTTGGATTGCTCTGAATCCTATACAGAGATTTAAAAAGGACATTTGGGCCCTGCGTCATCGCAGGAAAGGAATGTATGACAAGGATTGTGCCGCAGTGTCGGGGCACGGCCTCAGCAGCGCAGACACACCAGTTCGCAGTCCGACCCCGCCCCAGTTATCTCCGTCACCCCTCACTGCCCGACCCCGGAACACCCTTCCCCTGCCCGGGCCCCCAATCCGCAGAGGCCGCCCCTCGTTCCCTGAGCACACAGCTTCCTGGCACCCGAGTGCCCTTCCCTTTCCCCGCCCAGGCCACGGAGGCCTGTCCATGCCAGCCTCACCGCCTGTCTCCGCCCTGTTGGCATCCCTCCTTGTCCGCTCCCCACCTCCCAGTTCAGGCCCCTCTCCCCTCTTACCTGTTGAGTCGCCAGCAGCCACTAACTGCCACCCCTGCTTCTGTCTTGTGAGGGCTTTTCATTGTGGACATTCCTAAGAAGGCCCAGGTAATCTGGCCCTCCTCTACCTCAGCTTCCTCATTGTTCATCCCTCCTACCCCGTCCACTGCCTGGGCGCCAGGCACCCTTGCTGCTCCCCTAGAACCCTGGAGTGCGCCGTGCTGTTTTCTGCTTCAGGGCCTCTGCCCTGGAGTACTGTGCCGGGAGTGTTTCCAGTTTTCTTGTTCTCTTCCTTCCCAGCATGGCTTACTCTGCCCCTCAGGTCTTCACCTAAATGTCACTGTTTCAAAGAGGGCTCCCAAGATGCACATACCTCCACTGCTTCAAATCTAAACTCTCTGCATTTTCTCTGCGTCCTGTATTTGCCTTCAGGAGCTTGTATTACATACAGTTCATGACTATGTATCTGTGGTTACTTATTTTTAGTGTCTCTTTATCTACGGACTATATAGTCTAGTTCATAGCTTTTATACCCCAGCATCTACTCCTGTGCCTGTCACATGCATCTGCTGCATGAGTATTTATCAGATGGGTGAGTCAGGTGGTGATGGGCTTGGCTGGGCCTGGGTCAGCTAAAAGGGCGACCCTTGTCACGGGCTGTCGGCAGTGGTCAGGGCTAAGAATTCTCTGCCTCAGTGGGATACTTAGTAGTTTTCTTTTGCTAACAAGGTATGAAGTTACATCTTCTGGACTTCCTAGTCTGCAGAGTTATAAGCAGTGAAGTACAGGAGTCACACTTCACTCACTAGAGTTTGCCCGCTCCCTTCCAGGCATAGATTTCAAGCTGCTGTTCCAGAAACAGCTTGTCTCTGGCACAAGTGGCATGTGGTCTGGCTACTGGCCATCCGACCTCGGAGCACCAAGAATACTGTGGGTTCCTGGTAGAACTCTGGAGGAAAACCCTGGGATTGTCCTTTCTGTTCCCTTAGCTCCGATACTGTTGGCACTGGTGGCAGGAGAAGCTGCTGGCATCATGGAAAACATAAGTGATGATGTGATTGTGGGCCGATGCCTGGCCATTCTCAAAGGGATCTTTGGGAGCAGTGCGGTGCCCCAGGTGAGTGAGTGGGCCGGGGCAGGCGGGCCGCTGGGGCTTGGGCTGAAGCACGTTTGACATATTCTCTTAGGTTGCAGCACGGCGCTTGTCAGGAATTTTCAGCCAGAATTGAAAAGGGTGTATGGATTTACGTGAATGCTAGTGTTTGGAGTTCATGCTGTAAGCGTGGGATTCAGAAAGTCACTTGCTGCATTTGTCCACTTGCCTGTCGTCTCTGTGTTTGGAATCGTACCTCCATCCCACCCGCCTTTCCGTCAAAGTGGCCGGACTCCTTCGGGGAAGTCTTAAGAGAATCTCGAGACTTTTTTCTGTTCTATAGGCCTACTGACACACAGACCCTTACGATTCCTTTAAGAGGCATATTAATGCTTCGTGTGAACTTGTAGAAGAGAATTTAAGTCAGGTCCTAGGTAGATCTGTGGATTCGTGGACAAGGGCACAGCACGGAGGCTGGCTTGCATTCTGAAGGCATCTTCTGTCACACGTTGCAAAGCAGCAGCGTTCACCAGGGAGCTGACTCCGTCGGCTGTTGCCTCTCCAGCTCTCTCACTCGTGTCCCCGCTCACCACAGCTTTTCCACCTTTCAGAGATGACTGGCTTGTCCTTGGCATCTAGTGATAACTTCTGCTCGTGGCTTTTTCTTTAGCCCAAGGAAACGGTGGTGTCTCGCTGGCGTGCTGACCCCTGGGCCCGGGGCTCCTATTCCTATGTAGCTGCAGGCTCGTCTGGAAATGACTATGATTTAATGGCTCAGCCGATCACTCCCGGCCCCTCCATTCCAGGCGCCCCACAGGTGAGGACCTAACAGACTCTACCTGGGCTTATTTGGGAGGAGGCCAGCGTTCCAGGATCTCAGGGTAAAAACTGCCTCTGGCTGTTTCAGGTTTACTCCTGTCCTTGGACCCATCCACATAACCCAGAGCAGAGGAACAGGGAGGGACAGTGTCATTGCGTCAGGTTTCCCACATTTTGGCTTTGTAAATCTAAGCAGTCCATGTTAAAATGAAAGAATCCAGAGTATAAACCAATTAATTAATTTTTCCTTATTCAGATCTTGGTTCCTATCAAAACCAGACATTTTTAACCCCCCACCACTTTGTAATGGCTGACAGGGTTGTCGTGGGTGTCAGTCACTAGGGGCCTCCAGGGCGCGCCCCTGGGAAGTAACCTTGGGCCCCTGCCTGGAGGAAACCTGGCCCAGCTCCACAGAGCAGTAAACGTTCCTTGGGACCCTGTGGCAAGTCAGGCCTGTCTGCGCTGAGAGGCAAATGCTTTCCAAGAAAGAACCCAGGCTGCGTTCTCCACGGTTCATAGTGGGGACCCACCCCCACCCCTGCCCAGTAGGTCCTACAGGGAGCAAAGGGGGCTTGAGGACTGGGTATCCCCCAGAGTCAGACTCGTAAGAACAGAGGCAGGGGCCCATCGCTCTAGAACTGAGGCCGGGCCAAGCTTTACCTTCCCTTTCCTACTTCAGTCCTAAGAAAATGCCTCCTGATGGAGGAGACCCTTTCTGGTAAAATGGGGAAGGGCAGAGGGGTGGGGGAGTCAGCTTCAAAGGCCAACAGGAATTTGGCCATTCAAACAGAAGAATAAAGGTATTATTTGCAACCTGCTGATTTTCTCTTAATATTTTTTTTTTTTGAAACAGCCAATTCCAAGACTCTTCTTTGCTGGAGAGCATACAATCCGTAACTACCCAGCCACAGTCCATGGTGCTCTGCTGAGTGGGCTTCGAGAAGCAGGAAGGATTGCAGACCAGTTCTTGGGAGCCATGTACACCCTGCCCCGCCAGGCCACACCGGGTGTCCCTGCACAGCAGTCACCAAGCATATGAGACAGACAGATCGAAGAGAAGAGGCCGATGTGTGTGCCCTTTGCTGTGTAAGCAAAGTTCTTCTAGCAATACTAGACTCTTGAAAGACTCGCCCTGGCACCTGGGCTCCCGATCAGCCGACAAAGTCCGTGCTGGCCAGGCGGCCAGGCAGAGGTTTCTCTGGTGTTGACGGCGGTGGTTGCCTGCCTTGAGTGACTTAGAGCTAGAGAGGCCCTTACCCTTCACGTGGTGGCGTGTGTTCTTCATGGAGCCTGAGGCAGATAAGCACTATGAGAGAACATCTTAGTCTCTTCGTGTGTGATAGTTTTTTTAAAAAATATTTTGAGAATAAACTTCATATAAAATTAGTCTTATCTTTTTTATTCCTGTGCCCTTATGGTTGGAGCTGGATACAAGACGGCAATGCTGCTCCCCTAGTGATGCTGATTTTGCCCATGTTCATGTGAGGAGGAAGTCTGCATGAAGGGGGAAGTGGTTTGGTCAGGTCAGAAGATGGGGCTGACGGCGGGGCCTAGAGAAGCCATGGGCTTCCTCATCTGTGGGGCCGGACCACCCCACTGGGATTGTGAGGTGACCGTGTGCCAGAGGTGAGAAGCAGAAGGTCAAGTAGATGGATATTGGGCAACTTTGAATTCTTGAGGTAAAACACAACACGAAGTTTGCGTGGGTCTCTGGCAGCACGTTCTGGCTTTATTCTCCAGATTTCTTCCTTGGGCATGCGCTTCGGCTTCTGGTGGCTGTCTGTATCCTTGGCTTGTGGCCCTCTCCTCCCATCTGAAAAGCACATCACTCCAGTCTCTGCTTCCTGACCTCACCGCCTTGTGTTCCTTAGACCCTCCCACTGTGTCTCGCTCATGAGGATACTTGTGATTTCATTGCAGACCCGCCCAGATCTCCCCCACCATAAAATCCTTTATCACATCTGCATCTGCAAAGTCCCTTTTGCCAGGTAAGGTAAAAACTTGTAGGGAACTGTGTCTGTTGCTTTTTCCCAAGGGCTCTTAACTAAATGCACATGTCATTTGCTCCTGGAAATCAGATTTTACTTGTATCAGACAGTCCTTCTCTAAGTGAGGTTTACATACATGCGTGGTCTGGCTGGAGAGGGCTTTTCTCCTAGTCTTGAAATGACAGCAGCGGGGAGACTGTGCACACCAGGATTAGGGTAGTGCTGTAACTGATGTAACAGTGAAAACCGCATTCGGTGGAAAGGAGATGGGCTGTGGAGCCCAGCTCTGCCGTTAACATTGTGAGCTTGAGCCAGGGAAGGGGAGTTAAGATGTTTGATCGAGTGGCAAGTGCAGTGCTTTTAAGAGTTTGGTTTTTTAAATGCAACAGATGGCACAGGCAGCTTGAGACCATTGTTTTGTGTGTGACAACAAAGCCTAAAAATAAAATGTACCAATAAAATAGGTGCTATATAATTCTAACTCCAGTTCAGCTTGGCTTCTAAGCATGTCCTTGACTAAGCTTCAGCTGTGTTTCCCGTCCTTAACAGCACTAGTAGCTGGCTGAGAATTTTAAAGTGAAATACACTAGCTATACCAGTGCACAGGAAACAGCTGTATGCAGAAATGACATCAACAAAAAATGGCATTACGGACTCACACACGAGCACATGGAAACTAGGGAGCTTTATTGGTTACATATTGTGCTGCAGAGCCAACAGACAGCATTAGAGCCAGAGGATACATGCAGACAGGCAGCTTCAACTACACATGCACCCAAGGAGCCCTGAGTCACCGCTCACGGCTTTGCCCTGGTTTCCAGCAGCAGGGTCCGGCCTCCTTGGTCCCGTGCCTGGAGCAGGAATGTAGAAGCCGCTGCACCTGGACTCCAAGGGGCAGGGGTGAGACCCGAGCACCTGCCTGAGCAAGTAAGTGTGGAACAACAGATACTGATGCCCCTTAGCAAAAGGGGCCTATAATGTATTAACAGTTTTTGAGGGCTACTTCCCCAGCCCTCCCAATCTTTAAAATACAAAAAAATAGACTTTATTCTCTTAAAAATACATTCCATTCAGTACATGTTCTGAGCTGTGAAGCAGCAGGAAAATAGGGCCCCTTTCCTATGATCTCCGTTGTGAGGCTTTGAGGAGAACCGTTCCCCACTCGGGGTATTCGAGATAATCCCTAAATGCAGCTCTTTCTAAGCAGTCTCGAACAAAAAGCCACACCAATAAAGGCAGCTAGGGACTGGACCAGAGGCTGGGTCCCTGTTCCTTTACTGGGAAGTGGTAGCACTTGGCACTCACCCACTGTAATGTAAAGAACTAAACCTGCCCCAGGATGACAAGTCCAAGATCAATACAGACCCTCTCACACCCCATGGGAGGGGGTTGTTTTACGTGCAAGCTTGCCTGTGGCCAAGGGCGGAGTCTGCGGCCCCACTGCAAATCTCTTTAACCCACATTGTAACTGTTTCATTGCCTCTCAAAAGCAAAATCGGCCACGGTTTCCTCTGGCCTACCATCCCTGCGGCTTTCCCGTTTTCCGTATCGGAATGGTAAGGGGGGGGGCAGGTGAAAGAGCAGCTCCGGGCATTCAGCCAGCTCCCCTTCCTCCCACCAGGCAGCTCTGGAGTTGCCAGGCCCCCCAACCTCACTAGGACCCTCCCACAACCATCCACCAGCCAGTAAAACTTAGGGGAGTTGGAGCCAAGCTGCAGAAAAGGCTGGTCATAAAAGTGGGTTTATTGGCTGGGACAGGGAATATTTGGCTTTATTAGACAACTATTCAACTACCAGGTCTCCCCTTTTTTTTGGATGTTTCTTCCAGGACCCCTGATGGTGAGGCCCAGGTCCAGAGGGTCTCACCTAGGTTGCTTTTCAGAAACATGCCTTCCCTACTTTGGGATTTGAGAGCCAGCCTTGCCAGTCATTGGAAGCCCAGGGCGACTGAGCGTCCAGCCTTCACGGGCTATTACAAATGGCATTTTCTGCAATGCTGAGAACATTTTTTTTTAAATGTTTTATAGAGGTTCTAGGAAGTGTGCAGATGAAACAATATTTATCCTGAAATAACATAATCAAACACTATTGCACTCAGATTTTAAGATAGCAGCCCCAGCAAGAGGGCACCACAGCGGTCCCTCTTCCCCAGAGCACTATGGGGAGTGGCGGATGTTGACGCTGCTGAAATGTGGAACGATCCAGACTTTGGCACCAGGAGCGACAGCACCAGAATCCAGGGCTCCAGGGCCCAAAGATGAGACTCATCGGCGAGCTCTTTGAAGGAACAGCTTGGCACCCTTCCGTTTCCACCAGTAGAGGAGAGCCACAGACTTTTTTTACTCTCAGCTGACCTTCACAGAGGTCGGTTTCCTTTGGACTGTCCAGGCTGCCAACCAGTGGAAAATGGCAGGGAGGCTAAGTGAGAGGCTGCAGCCTTGAACAAGCTAGTGTCTGGCCAGTGACCCAGGAGAAGCAGTAGAAGAGGGTTTGAAAACAGCATGTGAAGTTGAACGTCTGAGGCAGCAATGTGAAGGAAAGGCAGGCCACAGGACAATACCCTTAGGTTGGCAAAGCTCCAGAAAACGGAAACTAGCAAAACATCCCTGTCCGCGAAAGTAGGCGCTCCCCCCGCCCCCAGGACTGCCAAGTCTGGTACAGAGAAGGGCGGGATGCACGCTGGTTCCCACACTGAGCGGGGGCAGAGGAAGTGACTCGAGAAGCACAGGAACAGGAGGCACACCCCTTGTGCTGTGGAACATGTAAGCCAGGAGATACCGTGTGGCGGTGGGCAAGGCATTGGTGCCAGAAAGGGCCACAGAGACCATTTACTCTGACCCCTTCCTTGTACAGACTGGAAAAATGAGGCCAAGGGCAGCTCCTCTGAGCTCCAACTCATGAATAAAAAGGGCCCAGAAAAGCTGTCAAGGGCAGCGAGGACACATTCCCCAAATCCGTTTGGATGGCACCTCCCAATGAGAATCACCTCCCCTGCAGTGGGATGATGGAGACAGAAGCATCTTAGACGGCCAGATTTAGGCCCCTTCGGAAGCAGCCACTTCAAAGAACTCGTTTCACAGACAGGGAGCCCATGGCGAAGCGCAGTGCGACTCCTACTCCACTGCTCTTCACTGTGCAGGGGCTCCCTCCTTCGAATCGAGAGACTGCTACAGAAAAAGCAGTGTCGAGATCGTAAGTTCTTTTCAACTTCCCTATGTGAAGGGTATTAAGTAAACTAATCAACTTTTATTTATGTGGCTTCCTGAATGAAAAGTTGGCTGTGTTTTGGAATTGTATACATCTGGGGCCCCTGACGGGCATGTGCTACCTTTCCTCCCGTGAAGCCACGGTTTGCAGAAATCACTGGCCCACTTCCGCAGGGATGCATCAGCCTGGTAAAGTGCGCTGCCTCCATGGGAGATGAAGGAGGAGGAATAGAGTCCGTGCCTTTCATGGAACTATTGCTTTGTGGAGTGAAGGGAAGCGCTTCTTCCTGTCCACTTTCCCCTTTGCTGGGCGCTTCCTAGAAGGCAGAGTATGCTGGGTCAGGCCCAGTTGAGTCTGGGAATATTCCGAAGGTGGAGAAACAGCACGAAGTCTCCAGCCACAGGAGAGGAGCAGGCAATGCCAGCAGCATTATTGGTGCCCAAGGAAGGAGATGCATGAGGTCTGTGCATTTCCAGGTGCCTTTGGAAGGTGAGCTGAGAGCTGGGGTTGGGGGAGAGATGATGTCATTCCAATAGGTGGGTGGGTACCCATGTACTCTGCCCCCAGAAAACAGTGGTTAGCAAGGGGGCCCAGTCAGAGAAATTTCAGTTCAAAGTATAGTCCCATAATCCTTTAGAGGCAGCACAAATGTCTTCAATGAGTCTGAGGAACTCCAAAGGGGCAAGAAATGGAAGCCCCTGGATGGAGCTGATGGCTGTTAAGTCTTAATGTAGGTACTTAGGCCCCTAGGGCAGACAAGGAGTGAACTGGATGTGGTAGGGAGACTGAGAAATCAGATTAACCACAAGGAAGGGGCTACAGTTGTACGGTGGGGATATAAGGAGTTTCTATCATTGCCTATTTGGGGACCAGAGTGGCCCATTCTACCTGGGGGACAGGACAGGGACAAGGAGGTCTCATGCATCAATCAGGGAAGCCTGGGTGACTGTCCAGCTTGTAGTTCCTGATCCCCTCTGGCCAACTGGCAAAAATGACCTGAGCCACAGCCTGGCTTCCTGCCACTGTCTCCCAGCCAAGGCCTGATGTCTTGCCTGGTACGAGCCTGGGATCCCACCTTCATGGGAAGGGCAGGTGGGAGAGCTGAGAAGCAGAGCAGAGGCGAGACAGACCTTGGCCTGCCGGCTCAGTTTTCCTCCGCACAGGGCCTGGCTGGCCGTATCCGTTCCTCAGCCTGTGCTGGCCCAGGCTCTGCCAGCCCCTGCTTCACGGGCAGTTCAGAACGTTCCAGGGAGTTGTGCAGCCGCCTGTATACACCATGTGTGCAGTTGTCATCTTCTTCCTACGCCAAGAAATGACAACAGTGAGCTGTGGAGGACAACACAGTGAGTGACAGAGCCACCCTCGCTCCACCTGACAGAGGGAGGCGCCGCACAGACAGACCACGGCATGATGCAGAGATACATTTTCCCCGAAGACAGGCCAATATAAAAATTCTTGCAAATCAGGGTAGACTACACACTCCAATCTGCCAGGAGCTCCTAGGGTAGACCAGGGGGCTCGCAACTGAACAGAAGCCCTGCAGAGTACAGGGCTAGGAGTCAGGGCACAGGAGTGGTACCCCTAAAGAGTGGCCAGCGGTACTCCAGTTCTGACCATGCAGGCTGCAGGCTTCTCAGGGTGAGAGCCCCTTCCTCGGTGGGCAGACAAGACACGTGCCGAGGCGGGAGCCGGGCAGCTCTTGCCCACTTTCCTCGTTCCCGGCTCACGTGCCTTCCCTCTGCCACACCGCGTCACAACATCGCGTACCCCCCCCGCATCTCAGACAGCCGGGCTTCCGAGGACTCAGCACCCAGCGCGCTCCCCACTGCTCCTCTACCAGACTTCTGCCTTTTTAACGCTTTGCTTTGGCGCTCCCAAGCAAATGCAGATCAAAGGACACAAGTGTGAGTGAGAAAAGAGGCAGGTACAAAGAAGAGTGGGTTTAGAGACAGGAATCCTGGATTCAAATCTTAGTTCTCCCGGCAGTTCACTTGGGTATGACCTTCAGTTTCTCCATCTAAAAAATGGGGGTAACACCTGCCCAGTGGGGCTGCTGGGGAGACTGAACGAGGTTAGCGGGCGGGGAAGTGCTTTGTCAGGGGTTAAGTACCTTGTGAAAACTTCAGGGCTTTTCAGGTGCACACGGTCACCTGCCCTTCACAGGCTCCACGTCTAGAAGACGTTCCCGGGGGCTTCCCCTCCAGATGCTGTTGTGACAGTGTGACCCTCAAACGAGGAGGAGCTTCTGGATTTATCTATGCTGTACCGAGTGACCAGGAGCCAGCCCTGCCCTCGGACTGATGACATAATGGGCTTGGTGGGTGCCCGGGGCAAAGAGGTGCGCGGGCCTGAAGTCTGTAAGGTAGGCCTTTGTGCCAGCAGCAGGGAGAAGATCCGCTGTCCGAACGGAAGCAGCCCAGAGCCTGTCCGCCAGGCTCCCGTCTCCGCTCTGCAGAAAGGGCCCTGGGCCTCCTCTCTCCCCAGAGCTCCCCGGCCGCTGCAGCTGCTCTTGTGCTTCTAGGTGCTGCTCTGCGGGGCCAGAGGGGGAGCTCCTTTGGCTACTCTGCAAGCTGAGAGCACAGGGGCCCCATCTCTCCTTTTCGTCAGGCCCTCACACCAAGGCAGACTGGGGAAAGCATTCCGGAAGCTCATGCTCCCCTGACGAATACCTTCCTCGAGGGACTTTATTCTTTAAGGGCAAACCCACCTTACTGTCGACAGTTCTCAGAGCTATACAGTGTTTCCCAGCCCCTCCGTCTCCATAACCGAGTCAGACAGGCCAGAAGACAGGAGGCAAAGGAGAAAAGGAAAGTGCGAAGGGGAGAGGGACGGCAGACGGGAGACAGGGAAAGACGTGGGACTTACCATGCCTGCCAGGTGGGTCCAGGCGGCAGCCGTGACGGCATCCCCTACCCGAGTCTGCCGAGTGAGCACCTCTGACACAGTGAGGCTACTTTGGGTCCTTCTGGAAGAGAGCTCAGGGGCATCCCCTGGGTTTCCCACCCTTCGAGTACCCTGCTCGCAGAGGTAGGACCTGGGCTGTTCGAGGTCTGAATAGTCCGTGGAAGACCTCTGGGTGTAGGCATTGGCAGACGCCACATTTTTACCTATTTGGGGTGGGGGGTCTTCTAAAGAGTTCAAATCTCGCCTGCTCTTCCAGGCATTCCGCACAGTAACATGCCTGGCATCCGAGGGGCTCGCCTCTGAGGGGGCACTATGGCTTTTCCACCTGATTGTCTCTGCGGGGGCTGCGTGGCTATTCCTCTCCACGGGGTCTGATGGCTTGATTATAATGCTGCTCCGAGAGACCACTGTTTCCGGCCTGTTCTTCAGGGGCCCGTCTCCCATTCTTTCAGCTTCTGTGAACTGCAAGGTGATGTCGTGTTTGTGAATGGAGAGCTCAAAGGGGGAGCTGACGTGGTTGCTAACTGCCGCGAGCTCTGGTGGCCCAACCTGGATGTTGCTGGTGGCCGTGTGCCTCTCCCGCAGCAGGGCCTCACCGGGGGCGGCCCGAGGGCTGTTGCTGCTGTCAGAGGGGTAGATAGTAATGCTGCTTGTAACTTTGTTTGGCCCTGGTTTGGAGGGGAACTTCTGTTTCTCCAGTGTGGACTCCGCTCCGGATCCTCCCATGATTTTTTTCACGTCTTTATCAACGATGACAGGCTTGATGATGGCCCTAGACCGCAAGGCCTCTCTGGGGCTGAAGGGCCTCTGACTTTTTACCCCCGCACCGTTGGCCTCCGGGAACTCCGCGGGATTGGTGGAGGCTCTGACAGGTTTCCCAGACTCACTTTCTGTCCCAACGTCTTTATCGTTCTCGAACAGGGAGGTTCTGAGGCCCCCTCGGGATCTGGCCTTCTCTCTAGAGCTGGGCTGTTTGTGCTCTGGCTCTGGGGTGATGGTCGTGTTCACCAGTTTGGCAGTAACGAGAGACATCGTGTCCACGTCGTCATCTGAATCTGGCTTCTCTCTGCCACCAGATTTGATGACTCGACACCTCAGGGCTTCATGCTGACTGCTGTCTTCCATCACAACTGCTACGGGCTGATCAACTCCTTCTTTGTTTGGGGTTGAGAATCCCCAAAGGATGTTCTCTTGGCTTCTGGAGCTGTAAGGGTACTTTGATAAAAGTGGTGCCTTGCAACTCGGGGAGCTAGTATCCGCCTCTGGGCCGTTGGCAGCCTTTTTGCCCTTAGAGAGCCCTTCTGAGGAAGATCTTCGAGACGAGGCCAGAGCTCCAGTGGTCTTCGAACTGCCCGAGTCGGCGGCCTGAGTTACTTGACTTCCATTGCTAGGCCCCTGCCCTCTCCTGCCAAACAGGGCCTCAGCGGAGGTGTCAGAAGCCTTGTCAGCTCTACCCACTATGTCATTGGGAACAGATCCATGGGTGGTGTCGCTAAAGGTTCGTGTTGTCTTCTCTACTTTTCCCTTCAACCCACTCTCAGTACCTGGCTTGGGAGTACCCTTCCAAACTTTACTGTGCTCCTGAGCAGCTGGGGGGTAGCGGCTGAGCACCGAGGGCTGCTCCCTGGACTTCTTCCCTTCGCTCTGAGAGGAGCCAGATGCAAACCGATCTTCAGTTCTCTTTGTCTCCTGGGTCCCACTATCTGTACCTGCCCCTGTGTTGGAAGCTTTGGCTGCCCTCCTGTTGGCGAAACTGGGAGAGGAAACCTGCCTGTTGCTCAGAGAATAGTGTTCATTGTTGAGAGCAAACTCCCTGTTTCGGTGCCTTTCTCGCTTATGCTGAGGGGACAGTTCCCGAGACGTGTGCTTGGACGCAGGGGCCTCACTCCCGTGGCCTCTGGACTTAGTCCTCTCGTGCCTGCCCTTGCCGGGCAGGGAAGCGTCTCCCCCTTCCACCTCCCCGTTCTCGAGCTCTTTCTGTTTCTTGATTTGCAGCTTTATCTCCTCCAGCTGGCTGGCTAAGAGTTTGTTTTTATTTTGTTCGCTTAAGTAATTATCCTGAAGGTCATTATTTTTGGCCCTCATTTTCTTAAGCTCTTCTTCCAAAGACTCAAAATGTTTGAGTTGTGTCTTAAGCGTCTCAATCTCCTGGTTAAGGTCTTTGACTTTATTGTCTTCCTGATTTCGGTTCTTTTCATTTTCCGATTTATTTCTTGTTTCATTCTCTGCCTGCTTTAGATAGTCCAGAGTGCCCTTCCTTCTTGATTCTTTGGATGGCAGTGCGGAGGAGATCCCATCCTCAATCCGTAGGTCATTCCTTTCCAGAAGGTTGGAAGCATTCCTTGTGTAATCTCGGCTCATTCTTTTGTTCTGCTCCAGTTTTTGAGTGAGCTCTTTTATAATTTTCTCGTTTTCTTTCTCCTTCTCATTTAAGTACTTCCTCTCACTTACAAAGCTCAGAGTCAAGGACTTCAGCTTCTCCAGCTCCGACGCCAGGCCCTGCTCGGTCTTCCCGAGGCGGTCCTCGGAGGCCTCCAGCTCCTTCACCTTGAGGCGGAGCGTCTCCAGCTCGGAGGAGATTTTCTTCGTCAGGTTCCGCTCCTCGTTCAGGCTCAGACACAGCTGGGTGCAGTCGTTCTTACTCCTGCCGAAGGCCTCCTCGAGCTTCTCCAGCTCGGCCATCCGCTTCTGAAGCCGCTCGATCTCGGATTTCAGGTCTCGGGTGAGGTTTTCCTCCTCCTCGAGTTTTTCCTTCATCAGCCGACACAGGTCCTCCGCTCTCTTGATTTCCTCATCTTTGCCTTCGATTCTCAGCACCCGCTGCCGCAGCACTTCAACCTCGGCCAGCATGCCGGAGTTGCTGCCTTCCGCCTGGATCACCTTGTCCTGGAGATCTAGGAGCTCGTCCTCCGCTTTCTGGAGGTTTTTCGTGGCTTCTTCCAATTCGTCAAGGCGGCGGCTTAGACTCTGTAACTTAAAGCGCAGGTGGCGGCTGGAGGCAGTCTCCTTGTAGTTTGCAAACTCGGCCATGTTTACTGCCAGCCAGGGCGGGCTCCGAGAGGCATCCAGTTGCACTTGAGCGGGTGAGGAACGGTTACCTCTCTCTTGGCATCCACAGCCTTCTTTGGCAGCTGGAGACCATCATCACTCTACGGAAGGAAAGCATGAAGCATGTCAGGCGGCAGATAAAAAATCTGCACGTCCCTCCCAGCTCCCGTATGCAATTCTTGTGCCTGAAACACAGCAGGAATTTGAATAAACCTGCAGGATAAGACTGGTTCTTTATGGCTGATAATGAGCTGATGTCTAGTTTCAGCCTCATGAGGAATGCCACCAATGGTAGCATAGCAGAAAGACACAGTGGGCTATGAGACAATCTCTACCATTTGCCACCTGCGTGATCTCAGGAGAGTCATTCACTTTTCTGTAAGTCATTAAGTAAGCAACCTCGGTTTTACTTTGTGGTAAAATAAGGACACGATGCCTACCATCTCTCTCCCCAGTACTGTTCTGAGCTAATACAGGGAAAGCTCTTGGAAGAGAAGCAGAATAATGAAAAAAAAAATCACCTTATTGACACAGGAAGATAACAGGACCCGGGGTCTGTTAAGGCAGAAAGGGAGGCTACTGTGCCAAGAGAATTGATAACCTCGGGCCTGCCTTCACTATACTTCACAGTTCAAACCCAAAAATGGTCTCAGCCTGATACTATCCCTGGGAAACCTACCAGAGGTAAACAAACATAGTCTAGAAAGAGATTCCCTTCCAAGTTCATTCTACGTGGAAGTCACACAAAGTCCCACTCTTTTACTGTGAGCAAAGGAGGTTTATACCAACAAGAACTGAAGGAAGCTAGGCTACAGGTCAGAAATGACGTGTATGCTAATATTTAAAGTCGTGACACAGGAGACAATAACAAGATGCTATCAACGAAGAGTGGTCCTTTGAGATTTTAAGAGAGGCTTTGAGATTTTAAGTCTCAAAAGGGATTTTAAAATTAACCAAATAAAATTGCTAGAAATGGAAAGGAAAACAGCAAATAGATGCAAATGAGGGGTGTAGTGGCCGAGATGAGGGGATCACAACAGGCAGCACAGAATGAAAGGTTGAGAAGTGAATGAGAGGTCAGCAGACACAGAGAATACATAAAAGAGGTCCAAAAATGGGCTCAGCAAGTCGTACGAAAGGAACAGACAGAAGGGGGCGGGGCAATGTTTGAAGGGCTGCTAGCTAAGAATTTTCAAGAGCTGATCAAAAACACAGAATGGAGCTTCATATTCAGAAAGCCAAGTTCCCACCCAAAATTAAATCTGAGCCTAGATGAGAACGAAAGGAAAACACAAACCCAAGTGTTCATTATTCACAGACCCTCACTGAAAGAACTGCTTCTGGATGTGCTTCAGAATACAGAAGCTGGTCACCTGAGGGACGCAGGGGACGGAAGGAACGGTAGGCAAATAAATTAACCCAAACAAGCTCTGACTCATAAGAAAAATCAGTTGGGCGGGATAAAATCTGGTGGAACTAAAATACTGGACAGTAACAACATGTAAGTCAGAGAAATCAGAACTCAAGTAAAACACTGTATTCTTTGGGAAGAGAGGATAGAGTTATTGTAACTACTTTTAAACCTTGTTAGGAATAGATATTAATCATATACTGAGAAGGCATTAAGAAGCAATATATAGAGAAAGATAATGTTAATTAATAACAAAAAAACCCTCATTTTTAAATGGGCAAAGGACTTGAGTAGAAATTTCTCCAAAGATGATATTCAAATGCAACAAGCATAGGAAAAGATGTTCAACACCACTAATCATTCAGGAAATGCAAATCAACACCACAGAGATGCCGGTTCACACCCACCAGGATGGCTACTACCAAAGAACGCATGCTGGTGAGGGTGTGGAGAAATCAGAACCCTTGTGCACCGTGGGTGGGAAAAGAAAATGGTACAGCTACTGTGGAAAACAGTGTGGCAATCCCTCAAAAAAATTAAAAACAGAGTTACTATACGATCCAGCAATTCCACTCTGGGCATATAACCAAAAAAACTTGAAAGCAGGACCTCAAAGAGATTTGCACACCTATGTTCATAGCATTCTTCGCAATAGTCCAAAGGTGTGAGGAACACAAGTGTCCATAAAGGGATGAATGGATACACAAAATGTGAAATATACATACAGTGAAACATTATTCAGTCTAAAAAGGAAGAAAATGCTGACACACGCCACAGCGTGGATGAACCTTGATGGCACTGTGCTAAGTGAAAAAACCCGGTCACAAAAGACAAGTTCACTGACGTGCGGTACCCAGAACAGTCGGATCCACAGACACAGAAAGCTGAACGGTGGTTGCTGGGGGAAGGGCGACAGGGGGCCTGTCATTTAATGGGCACAGAGTTTCATTTCTGCAAGACAAAAAATTGGTTGCATAATGTGACTATGTACTTATCATTATGGAACTGTACACTCAAAAATTTTTAAGAGGATACATTTTTGTTATGCATTTCTTTACCGCAATAAAAAATAACTTTAAAAATGTATAGCAGGAAAAAAGTAAAATGCCTAGATAGAGCACGTGAGGCAGACTGCCAGTTTCTGGTCTAGCCTATAAGCAGCTTCGAAGTCGTCACTTTGTCCAAACAAGTAAAAAGCTGAACAAACTGAAAAGCAGCAACTCCTCTTAGGTCCGTATGAGAACTGAGGTCACAGAGAAAACCACTTCACCCCAAAATCAGGCAAGTGCACACCGAAAATCACCACTTTCCCCAGCAGAGACCCCCAAGGGCCCTGGCACCGCTACAGGAAAACTTAACCGGCAGCTGGAGGCTCCGTGTGGAAAACCGAGAGCTGCAATCTCTCAGCAGGGCTCCCGGTCTTAGAGGGGATGCACCAGCCACACTTTGTGAGCGGTCCTTCCAGGAGCTGCACTGGGCTCTCACAGTGAAGAGGAGAGAAAACTCCTCATGTTTCTGTTCGCGTAAGTGGCTGGACAGCACTGAAGGAAGGGAGCCAGAGGAATCAGGCATTACTCAGCGTAATGAACTAGGGAGCATAAGCCTGCTTCACTAAGAAGTTGTAGCGTTCACGGACACCCCGGAGGATGACAGCATCACCCCAGCACGGGGATTAACGTGCCTTGGCCCCCTGTGTGGGAGGAAGGAGGACTCTTCACTCTCCCCAAGTACAGCAGGTCCATTTGCCCAGACTGTGGGGGCAAAGAGTAAGAAACCAAGGGGAAATTATTCTGCTGGACACATGCCAGGTAGTCAAAAAAGGACACAGGGACAGTACTTCTACTATGAGGCATGCGCATTAGGAGCTAAGATGGCAACCATAAGGGGGAGTCTCTAGCCTGGGAAAAGGATCACATTAGATACGAGACACAGAACCCCAGAAGAGATCTAGGAAATAGGTTAAGGGGAAGACCCAGCGCAGCCTGTGAAAGACTGGGAAGTTGGTTAGTTTGAAAGAGTGCCTGGTCCTTCCCAACCTCAGATAACATCGCCCAGACTTACAGAGCTCGCTCTCTCCAGCTCGGTAACACACGCTCGCCCCATTCACTTGTGGGTTTTCTCTCGGTAGCAGCCCTGTGGCAGACCGCGCGCGCGCGGGCACACAGCCAGCCAGAGACTAAGCTAGCTGGGAGGTGACAAAGACTGGACTGGACCGAATCAATGGCACAGAACTTTCGGACCTTGGTCTTGTACTGGGCTTGATGAAGAAAAAACCGGACTTCTTCCAAGGCGGGACAGAAAGAGATGGAACCCAGGGAGCAGTCCTTTGATTCTGCTTCTACGATAAAAGCTCACCATGCCACAACCTCCCATTCGTGAGCCCCTGTAGTTCCTTTCTTGAAAGGACTTCATTTCCAAACACTTCCAGGAGGGGGAGCCTAATCTATTGGTGTTTTATCAGAGCCCAGCTGACCCGGGGGACGGGGAAGCTTCCGCTGGCGTTCCACAGGGAGGAAGGGGAACCCAACTCCAGCCCCCTCTGGCTGTCCTGAACCACCGAAAGGGCGGCGGGGTGGGGCAGGGCTGGGGGTAGTGGCGGCGGGTATATGAGGATGACGACTGGCTGATAAAAAGCACTTGTGAAGTTCACAGACCAAGGGCACAGGCTGACTAAAAGACCGAGAGCTAATCAATCCTAGGACAGTGGAGCACTCCCTTCACCCTACACCGTACCACCGCACACCGCTCAACACGCCTCTTTACCTCGGTTCTTTTTACCCAGGACATCATGTCAGACTTTCAACAACAAATTACAAGGCATTCTAAAAGGAGAAAAAACAGTTTGAAAAGACAGAACAAGCATCAAAACCAGACTCTCATATGGCACAGACACTGGAATTATCAAGACAGAAATTTAAAACAACTACGAAGAGCAGGCTGAGTACTGTAATGGGAAAGGAGGTAACACGTGAGAACACAGGCGACGTCAGTAAAGAAATGGACATTCTAGGGAAGAATAAAAAGGAAATGTAAGAGATCAAAAAACACTAACAGAAATTACGAATGCCTTTGTCTCATTACTACTCTAGACACAGCTGGGTTAAGAATCTCTAAGCTTGGAAGGTATGTCAACAGGAACTTCCAAACCAGAAAAGCAAAGAGAAAAAGACCGAAAAAAATGGAACAAACTATCCAAGAAGTGTGGGACAACTACAAAAGGTGTTACATGTAATGGGAATACCAGAAGAAAATGTGAAACATTAATGACAGAACATTCCAAAATTAATTAATGTCAGATACCAAACCACAAAGCTCAGAATACAAAGCAAGATAAATGCCAATAAAATAAAATAAAATAAAATAAACCCCAACACCTGGGCCTATCATATTCAAACTGCAGAAAAAAGATAAAAAACATTGAAAAAAAATCTTGAAAGAAGCCAGAAGACACAACACCTTACCTATAGAGGAGAAAAACATCAATAGTCCGTATCAATTAAATGACAGACATTGTCAGAGTGTATCAAAAACTGACACCCAACTGTATGTTGTCTAACAAAAACCCATTTTAAATTTTAATACATATTTATTTTTAAATATATTTTATTGATGCCATTACAGTTGTCCCATCTCCCCCCCTTCATTCCCCTCCACCCCTCACACCCCCTCCCACCCACATTCCCCCCATTTAGTTCATGTCCACGTGTCATAAGGTCTTTAGCTTCTACATTTCCCACACTACTCTTGCCCTCTCCCTGTCTATTTTCTCCCCACCGCCTGTGCTACTTATTCTCTGTACCTCCTCCCCTGCCTCCTCCCACTCCCGTTGCTAACCTTCCAGGTGATCTCCATTTCTGTGGCTTCGCTCCTGTTTTAGGTGTCCACTTAGTCTGCTATTGTTTTAGGTGTGGTTGTTAATAACTGTGAGTTTGCTGTCTTTTCACTGTTCATATTTTTTATCTTCTTTTTCTTAGATAAGTCCCTTTAACATTTCATAT
>PVKM010019314.1:0-24309 GCA_004027735.1 Carollia perspicillata
ATATACTATAATAAACGTTATGTGAGTGCAAAATAGTTCACTGTACAGCACTCACTCTCTCACTTAAAGGAAGCGGTGTATGGCTTCTCTTTGACATGTCTGAATTCCCAGAATCACTACCCTTGTGCTTTGGGGCCCTTACTAAGGGTCACTTGAACAAGAACACTGTGATATCTTGGTAGTGCATCTGATAAGCAAGACAGCTTCTAAGGGACTGATGGGGTGGTGGCCCCTTCTCTCCAGTGTGGAGAAGCTGGAGGAGGAGATGACTCACATCCTGGGTGGTCTGGAGCAGGGTAGTGCAAGATTTCATCACACTCCTGAGAACGGCGCGCAATGTAAAATGTATGAGTCGCTTATGGAATTTTGTCACAAAACTGCAGATGAAGGGCGGGGGAAACTACTATAGTAATATTATGTCAAAAAGGAAAGAGGATGGTGAAGTCAGTTTACTCCCCAGTTCTTAAAAATACAGGGTACAAGTAACACCCCCTTTTGTTACAAAATCTTTTATTACAAAATCGTAAGCGTGTAATTCTTTAACATAACAGTATCACACTGAAGCACACCATTTGACATTTTAGGTGAAATGTTCAAATTAAAGCTATAAATTATTACCCTATATTATTAACCTACCAACCACACTCAACAGGCGTCAACTTCTGCCAGACCCTGTATGTTTATCTGCACAACATTTGGGAATACTTAAAACTAGGAAATACTTTAAGTTATGAAGCAAGTTAAAATAGTTAGAAATGGTTTCTAAAATAGTTAGAAAATAGAAGAAAGCAGAACCAATGGGGTTGAAAAAGGCTATCGCCGAAAATCAGTAAACAATACACATTTGTTCGGTGGTTCATATTCAGCCACCACGGCCATCATTCCTTCCTTTCCCCAGGTGCCGCACGCATGGAAGGGAGCCCACTGTATTTCAGACTTCTTAAGGCAAGAGCGATTACATTCTGTTCTATTTAAAATACTTGTTTATCTTTTCGTCTTTCAGCTCCTATGTAAGGCAGAAGAAGACCAGATCCCATGGAGGGAAGGAACAGAACCCAGTGCTGGACCATCTTTTATCTATAATTCAGTTACCCCCCCAAAAAGATGCTACTTTCCTTTCACATTCTTGGGCAACCCTTGTCGTGTTACCTCACGTTAGGTGAGAAAATACACTATGTGTTATTTTTAAAGAGACACTTAGCATGTTGAGTAAAACCTTTATGAGCCATTCCTTGCTATTCCATGAAAAGCCGGTTTGAACTTTTCCTCTTCCTCCCCACTTCCTGGATAGACCTCTTGAGAAAGAGAAGGTGATACCACTGGTCACGTGCTTCACAGAGTCGCTCTTCTTGGCTGTTGACAGGGGCCTCTCTGGTAAAGGTCAGTAATAACGTCCGTGTGTTCTCTTGTCTTTCTTTACCGACACACCCTGTCGTTGTGCCAGTAAATCCACAGAATGCCAGAGAACAGTACTAGCATTGTGTCTTGGCGTGACCGCCTACGAGAGATACAGGAGAACGGAGGGCAAGAGGGAGGCGTCGCACTTGTACTTCGTAACCTGGTGGCCAGGTTAGGGCGGCTTGAACATAAGCTGCATCAAGCTGAAGGTGAAGGGAATGAGAACCCCCCGCAATTCTTGAGCCCCAGTCTGTGTTTTTGTTCCCAGTCTCCATGCCCAGTCTGTCCCTGGTATGTACCTTATGCTCCAGGCATTTGCTTGTCCTGAGCAGCGCACCTCCTCTTCCAACCCTCTCGCTGCCCTTGTACATGTACTTGTTCCTTCTCCCTGCAGTTCTTTCTAGGTCTGTGTTGTTCGGTGAACTCTCACTTATCTTTCGAAACTCAGCTTAAGTGCTACACCTCTAGGAACACGACTCTTGCAGGCAGAATTTGGCCGCTCTGCCCAAAACACCATTTCTGATTGTATTTTTATACATCACCCCTCACTAGCCTGAGAACAGCAGTTTAAAAGTAGGTGTTTTATTTTATTCTAGCACAGTATTTTTTTTTCTAACAGCAGTCATTCATTCATTTAACTATGAAGATGCTAGACTCTGTGAGATACTAAGCACCCATTAGAGTGTGAGGTAGACTCACCACGTTTCAAGGGCGTGTCCGCGTGTGACTGCTGGCTGCCTGCCACGTGGACCGTGGCTGTTCCTTGGCCTGAGTAAGAACATTGCCACTGTTGTAGGAGGTTCCACTGGACCGACCATTCTCGAGTCTGGAGCAGGACTTGGCAAGTGTTTGTGTGAAGGACTGGTTGGTAAATGCTTTAGGTTTTGTAGGCCACATTCAGACTTGAAGTGTATTTTTGTTTGTTTTAAACAATGCTCTAACAATGTAGAAGGAAACTTTACCTTGCCAGCCATGTGAGAACAGACTACCTACACGATTTGACTTGTTAGTTTAGCTTGCCAACGTCTGTTCTAGCATTAAATGAAGTTGTCGTTAATGTTAATTAAGTGGATTATGGGTAGTAGCCATTGGATATGCAACACCTTACAAATTGGAGGCATGAAATCCACATGGGTTTTATGTGAAGATAGTGTCTTGGCTCTTAAAAAGTCCCGTTCTCCCCTCCTCGTAAGTTCTCATTTCGATCACGCCAGTCGGTGGGACCATTGAATTCCTCCTCATCTCAGTTCATGGAACATACATTTTTATTCTCTAATTCTAAATCTGTTTTTCTCTTCAGAAAGTTAAAATACAAGACTTGGAACCTTTTGGTTTTATTCCCTTCTGTTTAGTTCTGGCATTGGACAGATAATTCTATAGTAGTCTCAAATCGAAGAAGTTTGTGTAAATAAAGTGTCACATAAATGAGGTGTCTGGTAGTTACTGTGTCAGAGATATAAGTAATGTGGTTTCTTTGGTTTTTCTGCCTTCAGGAATCTTATTTGTTCTTTGTCAAGCTGTAAATACTCTGCTAAGTTTAGAAGAATCTTCTGAACTTCTTAATTTGGTTCCTGTGGAACGTGTGAAGAATTTAGTCTTGTGAGTAAACATAATCTCCATTGACCTTAATAACAAATAAACTATAAAGGCTTAGGTTTTTGTTAACTCTTGGGCATAATAAGTCCTATTTTGATCTATTTTATACCTGAGCAGTATTCACATAGCAGATTTATAATTGATTTAGATACTCCAATTAAAATGAATACAGTTCTTGGCAGTCTTTAAATATAGACTCATCTTGGTAAAGGGGCATTGTACTGTGTGTGTGAACTGGTATTGTAGAACCCGTGAAGGGTATTTAATGCTGATTACCCCCAACCATACCATTGCGCAGTGCTGACCTTTTGTCAGTAGTTGTGTGGCTCCTACATAACACATTCCTACTACTTTCATGTTCTGTCTTATCTCGAAGTGATTGATGTTTCAGAAAAGTTCCCTGTGGCCCTCATATGCCAGAACAGTCCAGTTTTCTTAAGTTTCTGGTTAGGGTATTAGCACGGGACCATTAGCCATTCACCGCCCACCCTCGTTAGCACGCTTTCTAAAGGACAGGCCTTCTGAAAACCTGGTAAAATAGTTTGCTTCTGTTTCTGCAGTTCAGAACATTTTATTCTCATGCGTTTTAAAAACAGATTTATTCATGTTCTTTCCATAAATATTCATTCACTCTTCCCCTGTACCAGGCCCTATTCTAAGCACTGGGAGACATAGTGAATGAAACAAAAAATTCCCTGACTTTGTGGTACTAACATGCTAACAAAACGAGACAATAAACCAAGTAAATAAGTAAAATAGATAGCATCTTAGGTGGTGATGAGAACATTAAAGCAGAGGCAGGGGACAGGGAGAGTCTGGAGGTTGGGGGCAGTAGCATTTTAAAGAAGTAAAGGGAAGGCCTCGCCAACAGGGAGACATCTGAGCAGAAACCTGCAAGCGGCGAGGGCGTTGGAGCTCTGGGGCTGTCTGTCTTCCACCCCAGAGAGACGGGAGCGTCCATGGCAGGGGCTGGGGGAGAGTGCCGGTTTGAGCAACAAGGAACTCTTGTGGCTGAGCCGAGCAAGGAAAGGGCAGTAGGACAAGAGGACGTAGAGGTGGGGGTGGCAGGCAGTGTATGACCTTTGGCCCGCGTAGGGCCTTGACTTTTACTTTAGTGAAAGGGGACATAAGGGAATTTGGGGCAGGGGAGTGACTTAGGCCTAAATAGGATCACCCTGGCTGCTGTATTGAGAAGAGACTGAAGGGGAATAAGAGAAACCAGCTAGGATCTCTTTACATTCACCTCCACATCAAATAGCACTCCTCCTCACCCCCCACTCCCCCGCCCCCCTGCCCCCCTACAGTCCAGTCTCTCAGTCCAGGCTCCTTTTCGTGATTAACTTCTCTCCACCACACTCCTCACTGTCACACTGATTGCTGTTTACTTACTTCCTGGCTGCCTTCCCCTGTTAGAATATAAGTGCCAGGAGGATAGGGACTTTGTCTTTGGTTTACCCGTGTATCCATTGTCTGGAAAAGTCACTGGCACACAGTAGACACCCAGTAAATATTTGTTAGAGGAGGATGGCACATTCAGGTTAAGCAGCTTGCCCAGGGTTATACTGCTGGTGGGTCACGGGGCTGCCCTACCCCAGGGCCTGGGTGCTGGACCCCTCCTCTGCACTGCTTCCCTCAGCAGCTCAGAGTCCTTATAATTTACAACAATGTAGACTGAAAAGACCACATTGGATTTTAGTCAAAACAGCATTTCTAATCCTTCCTCTACCTCCAACCTGCTGTGTGTCCTTGAGCATGTCACTCACTGCCACTGGGTTTATTTCTAAAATGATGGTAAATGTCCGAGTAAAACTCTTATCTGTTCCCTTTTGCGTTTCCTTTGTCAGTGATAATTTTCTGTGGATTCTGTTGTAGTCCAGATGCTCTGGTGTGTCTGGGACAGTTTGGGCCTAATAAATATCTTGTTGCAGACTGTTTCCTTTGGAGCCAGCTGTGCTGCTGTTGGCTGATCTCTATTACCAGAGATTATCCTTACTTGGCTGCAAAAGGCCACTTTCTGAAGAAGCTTTGATGGAATTATTTCCCAAGTTACAAGCAAACATTTCAACTGGCATATCCAAGGTAACACTGGTTCGTGGCATGCTCCCTATCTCTCGGTTTCTGTTTGCCTGGATTGCCGGCGGTTGTAACAGCCCCTTCTTCAGAAACTGCTGCTGTGGGTGGTTTCTGGTGTCAGCAGTGATTCCCCAGCACTGACCTGCAAATGGATTGCAGCAGGTCTAACTGGGGTGCATTTCTCATAACTTAGATCTCACTGACTCTTCATCAGTTTCTTCTTATGTTTAAACTTTGGACTTTGAAATGTGCCTTTAACTTCCTCCAGATTCGGCTGTTAACAATAAGGATCCTAAACCACTTTGAGGTTCGACTTCCGGAACTAATAGAGGTATTATTTGTAACTGTTCAATTTGGATAACTTTTTGAACATGTTGTCTGATAAATGTTTTTATTTCCAAAATTATACTTTCATAGAACATTCACTTGGTAAATATCTACCATAAAAATTACAGGGTTTTTTTGTAATTCTTATTCCCACCACACAAAGGCCACCACTAAAAAGCCACGTTAATTGGTGAATATTATTTCAGACTTTTGTATATACACGTGATTTAAACTCATGGTGTCACGAAGGTTTTCCCACATCATTACCTCTAATCCTACGTCATTTCTTTGAAGTTTGAATAGCAGCCCACAGTTTAAAATACCTTATTTAACCAGTTCCCTGTTGATGGCTGCTTACGTAGGTCATTCGCAGTTTTTCAGTATTTCCAGTAATTCTGCAGTGAACGTCCTTACACAGATATTTTCATATAGGGAAGTATTTCCATAATGCATAGTATTACTTCTTGAGGTAGAAATTACTTCTGCCAGAGGTAGAATTATATAGTGAAAATGCATACACATTTTCTTCGTTTCAACAGATGTTACCAATCTATTTGAATCATTTTTAGAATTATTTTCCTATTTTTTCCATTATTTCTGTGCTAGATATTAAATCTGAATTATCTACTGGAAAGTCAATGTTGTGAGGAAAAATGAATCATTTACCCTCGCCTCCCCCCAAACCAGTATTGCTTACTTTACTTAAAACATGAACGCGTCCCAGTCTTTATTTTTTAGACCTTTGGTCACATTTAATACTTTTTTGGAGAATCGCAGTACTGACACGTCTCCTCCCTTCTCCCTGGCTGTTGAGGACGACGGGCCCTCGGAGCGCCAGTCTGCTTTTGCCGTGTTGCGCCAGGCGGAACTCGTCCCAGCGACTGTGAGTGACTACAGAGAGAAGCTTCTGCATTTGAGAAAGCTCAGACACGATGTGGCGCGGACCACGGTCCCCGATGGGCCGCTGCAGGAGGTACAGGACACTGTCCTTTGTTTTTTCCTGTATTTTAGCTTTTAGATCTGTTTGGCTGGCTTTTGAAAAGGGAAATATACCAAGTGGTCATCCAAAATAATAATTTTTGAAATTGGATAAATCCTCAGTTCTCTTAGATCCTTTGAGTTAGAGGGCTCTGTCAGCCCCTTCAGCATGGCGGAAATGATTTCCTATCCCCCTTCTCCTGAGGGTGTGTATCCTCTGTGAAGGTAGGTAGTGAGTGACGACAGGAGGACTCAACCTCAAGTTTAAGGCCTGGTCTTCTCCACATTTGTTCATTGCTGCACAAACTCGGCAGCGAGACTTTCTGTCCATGACCCTTGAAGATACATCACAAATCCCTCTGGAAGAAGGCCAACTTGGAGGCAGTCCCCTTTCCATCAGAGCAGTTCTGTTCCTATGCTGCTTTATATATTACTATCCTGTGTTATGTTCTGCTGCTAAAATAGTTACAAACACCCATCCCCAAATAATAATACGACTGCCATTCTGCATGATGCCTCCCAGGCACATGGGGATGCTAGCAATGCCTCTCATTGCGAAAGGCGACTGAGAAAACTTTAGACCCTCGAGTGCAACTCCTTTAATGCATGGATTTTCTTTTCTTCTTATTTTTTACATCCTTACCCGAGGATATGTATATTGATTTTAGAGAGAAAGGGAAGGAGAGAGAGAGAGAAACATCAGTGTAAAAGTGAAACATCGATTGGTTGCCTCTCACACACTCCCTGACTGGGGATCAAACCCACAACCTGGGTATGTTCCCTGACCAGGGATTGAACCCACAACTTTTTGGTGTAGAGAACGACGCTCCGACCAACTAAACCACCTGGCCAGGGCTAATGCATGGTTTTGAGAACGCAGATATCTGCTTGTGAAGCCACAGCTGCCATTCCCAGCAGACTTTCTTGGGTTCCTTGCCATCTGTGCTTTACTGATTACTGTTCAAGTTTTGTCTTTTAAGGTGATGGGGATGGCAATGTTTGTTAGGGAATTTAATCATGAGTCAAATCTGTTTATTTAAATATATCCTTTGAGTATGAACATCTGGAGTGAGTTCGAATACTACGTTTGCTCTAGTGATCTTTCAGCGTTAAATAGCAAGTGGCATTTTGGGGAGAGTCGGAACATTACTACTCACTGCTTTTTGAATTTGTACATACAACTTCTTTGTAAAGTGTAAGCTTCTTTCCAAACCCCCGCTTGTCTGAGTTGGGATATTTGCATCTCAATGCTGTTCTATTATAGTTCATTACCCATTTACTAAATGAGTCTAATTGCAGGTGCCACTTCGCTATTTATTAGGCATGTTGTATGTTAACTTCAGTGCTCTCTGGGATCCTGTTATTGAACTCATAAGGTAAGCATGCATTAAATGGATGAAGCTATTATGTTTTAACTACTGCAGAGTGGTAGAACCAGTATTATACTCCTTCTAGTTGTGATTTAAATGAGTAAGTGTGTACAATATTTTTAGCTACCATAAATCCTTTGTGGGACAAGGCAAAGAAAAGATAAATATGAATTATTCTGCTTGATGCCAAGTTTTTCAACAGTTCAAATGTTATGTGTCTGTTTCTTTGTACGTTGAAATAACTTTGAAGGACTGTCTATTTGTACTTTTTATGATACATCTGTATTGTTGAAGTTTTTCAGTAACAAAGTATTATATAATAGTTGTATACTTTTATTTATACATTGAATCATTGAGCCAAACTTTAATATAAAAATAAGGACTTAAAAACTCTTGCTGTCTAGTATCCAAAAACCCTTTTAGCTCTAAAAAGAACCTTAATAATCACATGGAAAATACGTATGTTGTTCCTCATATGTAGAAATCTGTTCTTTGGCAGATGTTTGACTTCAGATGGTCTACACTGGCCTTTTGTCAGATTGGAAATGTGTCATGTGTGGCCTCTGAAAACCCTAACTATTGGTTTTTATTTGACAGAAGCAGAATAAACAAACCCTTCACCAATTTGGAACCACCTTGTCTGCCATTTACTGGCTTTTAAAGCCATCAGACCAGCATGCTGGAAGCAAGGCCTCGAACACCAACTTCATAATGTTGTTTATTGCACTTAAGGAAGAATCTGACATGTGTTACCAATAGCCCATTGTCATAATTGTTAGCTCTGCAGTTCCTGAGTGCTTTGTACAGTCCTCCGTATCTGGCTGGGCTCACTTACTGTCGAGTTCATCCTTCAGGCTAAGAATTGATTTATTTTTTACAAATAGTCAACAACATACAGAGTTTGTTTCTTGTGTAAAGTTTATGCATATTCTGAGAAAACTAACTACAAAAAAGAATATAAACATTTTGAGAATACTGTTGCTAGGATATCAAATTATGTAAACACATATGATTGAGCTAATTTCTTAAAGCCCTGAAAGGTATGTTTCATGCAGTTAGTGAATATTTATTTTGCCTTTGTGTTAATAAGTATATTTGAATTTGGTGGGAGAAAAGCCAACATTTTAAAGTTGTCTGTGAACAAACTGAGTTTTTTGGTTTTTTCCCTAAATACAAGCCTGTCATTACTTAACGGGTTATATCTCACACCCCATGCCCCCTTCCCATTATTGAGCTTTAAAAGCAGTCTTCTTGTGAATATCTACTTAGGTTTTTAAATATGTCTTTTATTGTTTTATGACTATAAAAATAATTTGTGGTCAGTGCAGGCATTTTGAAAAATATAGAAAAATACAAATGTTCTTTATAACCTCACATTGAGGGATGACTTAATTAACATTTTAGTTATATCCTTTCACTCTTTTTTGCCCCTATATCTCAAAATAAGGATCATAGCACCTATTTTGTTTTGTGATCTTTTTTCTTAGCTCTCATGCACATGAAATGGAAAATAAGAAATTTTGGAAAGTTTACTACGAACATCTAGAAAACGCAGCTACACATGCTGGTATGTAAGGGGGTGTCGGGTGGGACTGGGAGGAGCAGTGGTGGTTTCGGCTGAATTTTAGTGCTCAGCTACTCATCAGGCTGGGGAACAGAAAGGGAACTGTATTGTCTTTGGTAGCCTTTGGGTATGGTTTCTTGTTCCCTGGTATTACTAGAGGAAGGAATGGCGTTACTTAAGGAAACTCAAAGGACAAATGTTAACATTTCTCTGGTGGTGATGTGACTCTTTTTCTTTCAGAGAAAGAACTGCAAAATGATACAAGAGATGAGGAGAAGTCCATTGGAGGTGAAAGTTGGGAGGGAACTCAGGAAGGAGACGTTGGAGCACTTTACCTGGAGCAGTTGACATTGAGAACCAACTGTCAGGAAAGACTGGACCACACCAATGTCCGATTTTTGCTGTGGCAAGCTCTGGCAAAATTTCCAGAAAGGGTAGAGCCGCGGTCCAGGGAGCTTTCCCCACTCTTCTTGAGATTTATCAGGTAAGCGGTCTCCCGGAGTGTGTTCCTGGTCGAATGTCCTCAGTGCCTGTGAGAGACGGCACAACGTGTCGGTTTGGCTGAGTTCTTCGTCCACCTGCCATGTTCGTAAGTCATTGGCCTGTCTGTAAAGCCCTGGCTCTGTCAGCTAACAACTCAACTAGTTTGGTTCACCACTTGATTTTACATGGATTGAACTGGCCGACAAAGAATGTTAATAAAGTACTTCACATTACAACATAAAAAGGGCCACATTGAGGTAGCTCAGTGTACAAAGACCTCACTGTTTCTCACTCTGTTTGTTCATTGTTTTATTGTCTGCCTGTGGCCTCAAAGTTTTTTCCAGTAACCCAGCCACTCTGTTTTGAACCTCTTTCCCATCGTTTCCCATGATGCTGAGGAATGTACTCTCAAAAAAAAAACAGCAACATTCTGGAGCATTGCTCCATTTTGACTAGCTAAGCTGTGTGAGAATCGGGTTGCTTTAAAACTAAAGATAAGGTAGTGTGCAGAACAGCCCTAGTTAATCAGTAAGTGCCTGTTTTCCGACACTGTTTCATTCCTTGGGAAGATGCTGCAGGGTCGAGTGCAGCAGGCTGCAGACCACACATGGCGGGCTGGTTCAGGGAACAGCAAGGAAGTCCGAGTGGCCGTAGCAGTGAACCCTGAGAAAGTGGTTGCAGACAAGGGCAGAAAGCTAACTAGAGACCAAGTGGTGTAGGACCTTTGCGTGATAGTGAGGACCTTGGTTTTTATTGTCGGTGAAGTGGGAAGCCACTGGAAGGTTCCCAGGATGGCGTGACTTGAGGTTTCTTCAGGAGTGCTCTGGCTGCTGTGTTGAGAATCAACAGCAGGATGGCGGTGGTGAGAGCAGGCAGGGGGCAGAGTTTGGAGGAAGCCTCAAAAATCTGGTGAAGATCAAGGTGCTGACTTGGTCAACGTTAGAGTAGTGTAGATAACAAGAGGTGGTTGAACTCTGGATGGTTTTGAAGGATTTCAATTCAATAAGATACCTTCTTGAAGAATTGCTACTAGACTAGCCTGCGGGCTTTGCCCACAGATCGGGCATGGCGTGATGAGGCTGAGTCGGGAGAAGTGCAGGAAGGAGGAAGGAGAGGAATCATTGATGTCTGAGGGTTTGGCCTTAGAGTTACCATTTACTGAGATTGGGATAAATGCAGAAGTTGGCAGATTTGGGGGGAAGATCCAGAGTTCATTTTTATACATGGTAAGCTTCAGATACTGAATAGACATCTAGTTAGAGATGTCATGTAGGTTCTTGAATTTGGAAATTCAAGTTCAAGGGAAAGGTTTGGTCTAAAGAGAATACATTTGAGACTCATCAGTATGTAGATGGCTTTTAAAAATCATGGGCAAGGAGTTAAATCACATCTTGGCGTGTAAATGTAGAGAAAGGTTCCTAAGGATTGACAGCGATATTTAGAGGTTGGGAGATAAGCAGGCCAGGAAAATGATAAAAGAAGGACTGGGACCACATAGTATTCCTTGAAGGAAGGATTTCAGGGGGGGAGCGAACAGTGGAATCAGATGTGTCTGAGACATCAGTCAGGTGATAAATAAGAAATGACTCCACCGCCGCCCATTTTCTTTGGAAGTGACGCTAACATGAGTTGTTTGGGTTAATCTGGTAAGGATGAAAGCCTGATTAAAATGAGTTTAAGAGGTAATAGGGAAGAAAAATGGAAATAATAAGTATGAACAATTATTGGAAAAAAGAGGCAGCAGACATAAGTGGAGGGAGATGTAGGAGCAGAGAGGGAGCCATGGTCAAGGTTGCTCTTTAAGATTTAAGCAGCGCGTATGTATGTAATGCTGCTGTGAAAGACCCAGAAGGGAGGGGAGAATTTGTAACGCAAGAGGAGATGAAATTGCTAAAGCCATGTCTTTGAATAGTTAAGAGGAGACAGGATTCCATGAATAAGTGAAAAGGTTTATATGAATAATTCATTCTGGTAGAGGTTACAAGCAGAGATGCGGGCAGGTCAGTAGATGGGATGGGAAAAGAGTAATGATTTTCTTTTTTACATAACTTGTTAGTCTTTAATTTATTGATAGAGGTGAGAACGGTAATATTTAGCTACCTTGCCTTGTTTTGAAGATCATGTAAAATAATGTTTATCATTTATTCGTGAATTGCAAAGACCTACGCATATGCTAGTGGAATTAATGGTGTTAGTAGAATATGAATTTCCTGTTATGTTAATTTTTTAAGTTTTTCCCTCAAGAAAGAAACAGATTACCCCTTAGCCCAAAGATAAAGACCTTCCTCTAATAGTACAAGATGCTGTGAGGGTGAGGGTAGAGAAAAGGGCCAATAACAGGAGGTGGGTCTCTGAGTTTAAGAAGACTTAGAGATGAAAGAGAGACAGTTTCGTAAAATGTGTAAATTAAAACCTAGTTGACACTGATTACCTATAACTAATACTTATACAGACGATCCAAACTAATGGAAAACCCAAATGTCACTTTTAATTCTGGCTTTGAAATATGTTGGGGGCTTTTTTATTTTTGTCTAGAAGTTTACTTTTCAATTATGTGTCAAATAATTTGATGTTGACCTAATTTGTGAATCCCTTGTCAATATTCTCTGAGAAGAATCATATGAGAATCAAGCAGGAATGAATGACTAACAATGGCAGAAACATCCCAACAGTAGGTAACAGTGACACTTAATGCCTGAGTACTTGTTGTGTAGACACTCTTGTAAGTGCTTTGTGCGAATTATCTTATTTAATACATGAATGGCTGAGCATGCTGTGCATGGAGATGAAGGTTAAAGATATGTCTTGTGGTTAATCGATTATTGAGAGTATGATATGGATGTGATTAAATCAATGATGATACAGTTTATAAATGAGCAACTTTGCTCATTTCATTTATTCATCCAGCTTTTGATTTATTAATTGCTAGATCCTGCTACCCGAGAACACATAGTTGAATATGGTAGCATTTCACCCCTCTGTAGTAGTTCAGTGCATTAACCTGGACTTCCCTGCAGGTGTGTGGGTTAAGGCACTACCCTAAAACATGCTGTTTTTGTCAGTATATTTCTGAATGAGGACTTTAATGTCTGATTCATTCCCTTATACCTGTATCTTAGCGGCATGCACAAAACAGACAAGGAAAACATAATTGTTGGGTGAGTGGGTTAGAGGAACACAAGACAAATGAAGCGAATGGCAGCAGCAGCCTTCAACATGGTGTCAGTTACCTTCACCAGTGGACCAGAATTAAAGGATGGAACTCATTGAGAACAAGTGTGAATACCAACTGCACACGCTTGGTTGAGAGGAGACACACGTAAAGACTTAACGGATTTTTATTGCCTGGATGTTCAGTTTAAGCCTGAGTCCTGTTGTGGCTGCCCAAAAGGCAGTGCAGGTGTTAGTTCCACCTGTGTTATCAGACCGCATGCCCAGAGGACTGGATTTTGTTACAGCCCCATACAAAGTAGGTACATTGGGTTTAAAAGTGATTAACATGGTCTTAATGCTCTACTTTCAGTATTTACTGTGATCCACCCCTACACCTGCCTTCCCCAGCTGTCTCTTCAGAGTTGGGGAGGCTGATTTCAGCTCAGTCCAAACCAGACATTTCAAATATTTTCAACAGTGTAACAGTGGAGTGGACTGTCTTCTGCAGTTAGTGATTGACTCGTTAAATAGGGTCCTTCAGGGGGGCCGACCACAAAAGAATAATGTTGTTGCACAGGCTTGACTAAGGTGCCTCAGATGTCTCTTCCATGTGTGATTCTGGGAACCGTGGACATACATCTGTCACACACAGAAGTAGGACATTTCGGCTTCATCCGCCTTGTGTCTCTCTTTCCATTGTAGCAACGAGTATTTCCCTGCGGATCTGCAGGTTGCTCCAACCCAGGATTTGAGGAGAAAAAGCAAAGGAGTGGTGGTGGAGGAAACGGAAGAACCTGCTGCTGAAGACGACGAAGACTTAGAGGAAGAGGTAGTGCCCCAAGACGAGCCCTCACCGAAGAAAAGGACAAGAAGAGCTGCAACAAAGTAAGTTCCGCATTGCTGCTGGTCACAGACCCACGGTTCTGGGTTCTCGGAGGAAGGGGCTGCCAACTCCTATGGCCTGGATGGGAGATGGCCTTGGGCAAGATGGCCTGCTCAGATAACGTAAGTGCTGTATCTCCCTAGTTTGGGGTTTTTATTTCTTTCCGGTGTGTGTGTGTGTGTGTGTGTTTGTTTGTTTGTTTTTTACAGCCCAAAGAAAATTCAGTCTTCCAAAATTTGTGTTGGTTTGTTTTTTTTTTCCTTGTCTGTCCAGAGTGTTAGAGTCGGAATCACCTAATCACAGCTTTTTTATGCGTGAGAGCGCTGGGCCCCGGAGCTGTTAAATGCTCTTGGATTTGTGGTGTTCGCTTTTCCCAGGGAAATGCAGAGTGGGACATCTCTCCTCTTACAAATAGTGGGTCGGCAGCTTTACTTTGCCTTCTGACTTGTCTCCTTCTGATTCCTCTTTTTTCATGCTGTTATATTCTCTCATCCTTTGGGTGATTTGTTTACCAAAATTGTTAGAAACCTTGGGGAAATAAGTTACTTGAAGATTACCTGATTTTTGGGTGTGAGAGATCCACTGGATTTGATGCTACTGTGTTATTTTAACACTTGATCTTAATCTGTGTTGATTTCTGGAGTTGTTCCTGTGAGCCATTGATTAGTTCGTACACTCAGCAACCGTGTGAGTGCCTTTTGCCAGTTGCTGGGCTGTTGAGACGGACAGTACATAGCCTCTGTGATGGAGGAAGCACGGTCTAATGCCCAGTGAAGTATTTTCTTAGAGGAAATATTTTTAAAGGTGTTATGAGTTGTCAGTAAAAAGTGGCAATTCTACCACAAAGTGAAGACTTTTACAAAGTATAAGACACCTTTGATGCTGAAACACAAAAGTTTGCTGGCAGTTAAGGCAGGGAAGGACTTGCCAGCCACTGAGCACAGTGTATAAAGCACAGAGGCAAGAAAGGTCATGGCCAGGCATTGACAGTAGGTTCTTCTCTGCTTCTGCCTCCTCACAGCCCTCACCGGTCTACCCCTCCCCCATGGCTTTCTCTAAGACAGATCACTGTTTTCCTTTTCACATCCTTCAGCATAATAGCCAGCAAAGGATTAGTCCTCCTGTTTGTTTGGTGAATAAACAAATAAGTTGTTTATCCAGTCAGACCTCTCCCTTGCTCACCCTGAACCTTCTTCCCTGTTTCTGTTGTGCTCTAGCCTCACTTCTGCCCAAATGAAATTCTGTTCATGCTTCAAGACACAGCGCCCTCACTGAGGCACTCTGGTCTTTTAAAGTGAAAGTTCTCTCACCTGACTTCAAACTCTCATAACAGCCATTAACAAAAGCCTCTGTCATGGTGCTACTTCTTGCCGTGAATAGTAAATTTTTATACGTCTTACATGAAAATCAGAAAGTCTTCAAGGATAAGGTCCATGTCTTGGTTTTCCTGTCCCATGTAGCCAGACCTAGGCTATTGCTAATATATACCAGGATCGAAACTGAATAAATTGGTAATGGTGTTCTAGGTGCCTCTCAGTGTATTCGTAGTCCACTTTCATAACCCTTCATGAGGAGGATTATGAAACAAGTTTTATAGTAACAAGTAACAAGTTTACTTGTTAAAGTGTAAGCACTCCGTGATAAGTAATCACAAGGACATTGCATCAGAGAAACAGAACCAGTAAAATGGAGATGTATATACAAGATCTGTCCAGAAACTATCCATTCATGTAATATGAACAGTAGAGACATTTACTGAAGAAGATACAAGATACGAGAAACCGTGTACACAGGACAATGACGCCTCAGTCCCCTTCCAAGTAGCACCTTGGGACCTCACACCATTCTTCTAATCACCATCAGCTGCCCCATTGTGTTTTCCTAAATCACATCAACTGTCTGAAATCTCTTCCCTTTCAAAGGTGATTTTAGTTTTGGGAAGAGCCAGAAGTCACAGGGCGCCAAATCCAGGCTGTAGAGGGGCTGAGGCACCTGGGTGATTTGATGTGTTGCCAAAAAAAGTTGTGCTACACCTGAGGCCTGAGTGGTTGTCTTGTGACGAAGCTGCCAATCACTAGCTGCCCACAGCTTCGGCCTTCTGAATCATCTGAATAGTTACCGTGGAGGAATGTTCAAGCTTTGCACAAAATTGATGCAGATTCGTTGCTCTACTCACTCAGTCATTTGGAGTGTGACAGCCACACAGGACACATGCTCACTCAGTGGTGTCTACTGCCCCCACTGACTTGTACAGTGAAGTTGTTCATGAATGCACGTTCCAGTCCATTCTCTTTGGCTGTACCAACTGTTCTCGCTCTATTAATAATAATGTTTGGTCTTTTTCTGGACAGACCTCCTGTGTATGTCGTGTGTGTATGTGTATATGTATGTACAAAGAGATTCATCTTAAGGTGTTGGCTCATGTGATTATGGGAGCCAGCACGTGCAGAATTTGTAGGGCCCGAAAGCAGGCTGGAAACTCAGGCAGGATTTGATGCCGTAGCCTTGAGTCTGAAATTCAGAGGGTAGGATTTCTATGTTACAGTCTTGAGGTAGAATTCCTTCTTTGGGAAATACCAGTTTGTGTTAAGGCCTTCAACTAATTGAACGAGCCGCATCCACATTATTGAGGGTAATCTCTTATCAGAAGTCCACTTATTATAGATGTTAACATCTACAGAGTATTTTCATTGCAGCACCTCGATTAGCACTGCAGTGAAAACCCACATAAGTGGGTACTCTGCTTTGGCAAGTGGACGCATCATACTCTCCAACACAGACATTTACGCTACTTTCCCCTATTTCTCTGCAGTATCTAATGAGGTTGTTTTCAATTTCCCATTGTTTTCTCTGTGTTAACTGGTAGGACTTTGAGTTTTGCATTCTCTAGTGCAGGGGCAGAGAAGAGCATTGTTAGCAGCAGAAGCCCTATGACTGGTGTTCTTTCATTTAATCCTCACCTAAACACCACGGGAGGTCTTGTCCTTGTCAAGACGAGGAAACCGAGAGTCTGAGACATCAGTTAACTAACTTTCTTCAGTGTCACGGAGCTCAGAACGACAGGGTCATACGTCTGCAGCTTGATTTCTACCTCTCTGCACTCCTCCCTGAAATAGGCAAAAGAAATCTCTCCAAGTCGTAACAGGTTACTCTTCAGGGTTTTTTTTTTCCTTTAAGTTTTAATACATCTTATAAAGTATATAGAGAGAAAACAGTTTTCTCAAGTATTTTTCAGGCCTCACAGCATCTGTGCATTAGAAAGTTTGGTAAGTGCAGTAAAAGCTCTCTTCTCATTGTGTTAGTAGATGATGTAGTTTACCCTGAGTCCCTCCCGTCTTCTCATTGAACTTTCAGCCACAGACTACTGCTCCTTCTTCCTCCTTGGTAAGCAAGAGCATGGTTGCCTGAACTTCGACTAATGTTGCCTGACATAAGTATTTATGTTCCGTGGGAGTGAGGAAAAATATGTTTTACCACTTTCCTGTTTACTGCATAGAAACTAGACAAGGAATCACTCCAGCATTCATCTGTACACAACTTTGGAATGTATTAGTATTTGATTACTTTTCTGTCTCCTCTTGGCTTGATTGAAGCCATTCTAAGCACATCCTGAATGATTTTCTGCAGTGGGGAGTGTGAATTTAAGGGGAAGGGCTGCCTGAGATTTGGAATTTCTGGAGAGTAATTTTCTAAATGCAAATAATTAACACTGTATAATTAAGAGCAAAACTATAGTCAGAGGTTTTGAAATAATTGTTAGACGAAAATTGATGAGTGCTGTCATCTTAAGAAAATAATCTCTGATTAAGTTTGTAGTATCCCCTCTTTCTGTCTCTTTTTCTTAGGCAGTTAATTGCTCATTTGCAAGTTTTCTCTAAGTTTTCGAATCCACGGGCCTTGTATCTGGAATCCAAATTATATGAGCTCTATCTTCAGGTAAGTAAATTTCTCACCTCTGCAATTTTTTGTGCACTACTCTCTACCATTTTCTTTGTCAAAATAACTTTTAGGCTTTCAATAATTATTGAATAGAGCCCGTGCCTGCATTTTAAGTGTGTGTGTGTGTGTGTGTGTAATTTAAACTAGTACACATTTTCTGTATCATGAGAAAGTTTTAGACAGTACTGATTTAGTTGACTTTAAAGGCATTTTGGGTAACCAAACATTGACGGGCTGACTGTGTCAATCCTGGGTGGAGTGAAGCATGATTATATCTCAGGAAGTAGCTTTAGAAGGTGGTGGAGCTTGTGCCAAGAGCAGTTGGCTACTTTTCCCTTCTGGGTAAGCCAGCCTGGTGGAGTGCTGGAGTTTCAGGATCTTTTACATTGAGTGGAAACAGAGTTGGCATAGCAGTCCGTTGCAGTCACAATTGTATGACCCCAGTTCTAGAAAAGGTTGACGAAAAAAATTTGATGTCAGAAGCAGGTAAGACTTGAATATCATTCTTAGCTAACTAGGAAACAAAATTTTCTTCTTGCATTTGGATGCTTTTGTAGATAAAACTATGTCTACCCATAATTCAGATATAACTCATTTGTAAAGTCAGAATTCAAAGGTCTTAGTTGTCCATAGGAAGCAAAATTCTGAACTGCTGATCAAAGAGGCCTGAGAGCCAGGTCTTCCCTAGCATTTCACGGACAGCAGTTACCTTCATGGCATCATAAAGAGCTTTTGCTCAGCATGGGGCCAGCTCATTGGGTGCAACTCCTGATTATGCAGAGAACTGGTCTTGGCCAAAAGACTGATGATGGACCTGAAGGTCTGGTGTGCAGAATGCAGATGTCAGAGTTTGGGTTTTTTTTTTGTTCTTTGCATGTGTTCTCTTGGTCCTTTGATCCCGGGAACATGTTAGGCTTTTGTCAGGAATTAGTGTTAAATGTTGTCTAAAAATTTAGATTGTAAGGAATCTAATTTTTCAGATTAACACAAAAGAATTACTGTCCTATAGTATGTGTATATGTGACTTCATTGATATATCTATGAAATAACATTCTTAGTTGTTGCTACACCAAGATCAAGCAGTTCAAAAAATCACCCTGGATTGTATAATGACGTATAAACATCCGCACATCCTCCCTTACAGGTAAGTAATTTGAAGCTATTTCTTTGGTTGATTTTTATCTTTCTACCTGAGGGCCTCTTCTAAAATAATTTTGTTAAAGCCTGGGAAATTTCCCTCTTTTCTAAGGCAGTCATAATGCTACTTTAGGTAAGAAGTGAAAACGGGGAGTGTATTTGTTTGCTAAGAGTGCCTCTCCATAGGTAGTAAGGTAGGAAAGAGAACATTAATTGAAAAGTATGTGTTGAGAAGATTATATCATTTCTCCTTGCTTGTATAGTGTCTTAAAAATCTTGGTGACTACTTGGCAAATTATAATTATCAATCTAAGACCTGAAGAAAGTGTTTGTATTACGCTCTTTGAAACAGCTGAATTATCGACTAAGTCCAGCTCTTTATAATCCCTTTTATCCTTTACAATTTGAAATCCTGCCATTTTGAAAGGTATTTCTATAAGCTTTTTCTTTACGGATGTCAACTACTTTATATAGACTATTCTTTAATACCTATTTTAGTTACATATACACTCTTCTTGCTATCTTGCATTTAAAATAAAATACTGTTGGGCTGCTATGAATACTGGAGTGCATAGGTTCTTCTGGATTGGTGTTTCTGGGTTCTTGGGATATAATCATAGGAGTGGAATTGCTGGGTCAAAAGACATGTCCATTTTTAGTTTTCTGAGAAAATTCCATACTGTTTTCCATAGTGGTTGCACCAGTCTGCACTCCCACCAACAGTGAACTAGGGTCCCCTTTTCTCCACAACCTCTCCAACACTTGCTGTCCGTTGCCTTGTTTATGATGGCCATTCTGACCAGTGTGAAGTGTTACCTCATTGTAGTTTTAATTTGCATCTCCCTGATAGCTAGTGATATTGAGCATCTTTTCATGTGTTTCTGGATCCTCTGTGTGTCCTCTTTGGAGAAGCGTTTATTCAAGTCCTTTGCCCGTTTTTTAATTGGATTGCTTGTTTTCTTAGAGTAGATTTGTGCAAGTTCTTTATGTATTTTGGAGATTAAACCTTCATCTGAGGTATCATTGGCAAATATGTTTTCCCATACAGTTGGTTCTCTTTTTATTTTAATGCTGTTTTCTTTGGCCATGCAGAAGCTTTTTATTTTGATGAGATCACATTTGTTTATTTTTTCTTTTATGTCCCTTATTCTAGGGAACAAATCAGTAAAAATATTGCTGCATGAAATACCTGAGATTTTCCTGCCTGTGTTCTCCTCTAGGATTTTAATGGTGTCACAGCTTATATTTAAGTCTTTTATCCACCTTGAATTTTTTTTTGTCTATGGTGTATGTTGGTGCTTGAGTTTCATTTTTTTGCACATAGCTGTCTAGTTCTCCCAACACCATTTGTTGAAGAGGCTATCTTTATTCCATTTTATGTTGCTGCCCCCTTTGTCGAATATTAATTGACCATAGAGACTTGGGTTTATTTCTGGGGGTTCTCTATTCTGTTCCATTGGTCTATGTGCCTATTTTTATGCCAGTACCAGGCTGTTTTGATTACAGTGGCCTTATAATACAGTTTGGTATCAGGTATTGTGATCCTTCCTACTTTGCTCTTCTTTTTCAAAAGTGCAGTGGCTATTCAGGGTCGTTTATGGTTCCATATAAATTTTTGAAGTGTTTGCTCTATGTCTGTGAAATAAGCCATTGGTACTTTAATAGGTATTGCATTGAATCTGTAAATTGCTTTGGGTAGTATGGACATTTTGATGATGTTAGTTCTTCCAATCCACGAACACGGTATATGTTTCCATTTGTGTCTTCCTTGATTTCTTTCTTCAGTGTTGTATAATTTTCTGCACACAGGTCTTTTACCTCTTTGATTAGGTTTATTCCTAGGTATTTTATTTTTCTTTTTGCTATATCCAAGTGCTGGAAGCAACCTAGGTGCCCATCAGTAAATGAATGGATCAAAAAACTATGGTACATGTACACAATGGAATTCTATGCAGCAGAAAGAAAGAAAGAGCTCCTACCCTATGCGACAGCATGGATGGAACTGGAAAGCATTATGCTAAGTTAAATAAGCCAGATGGTGAAAGACAAATACCATATGATCTCACCTTTAACAGGAACCTAAAGAACAAAACAAACAAGCAAGCAAAATATAACCAAAGACATTGAAATAGAAAGCAGGCTGACAGTAACCAGAGGGGAGAGTGGAGGGAATTTCAGGGGAAAAGGGGAAGGGGTCACAGGAACAAATATAAAGGACACATGGACAAAAACTAAGGGGGGTGGAAATGGGAGGGAGGTGGGGAGCACTGAGGGGATGGACTGGGATGGAAGTAAAAGACAGAAAACTGTACTTGAACAACAACTAAAATAAAAAATTTAAAATAATAAAATAATAAAATAAAAATAAATAAATAAAATGCTGTTGGTTATTGATGATTTGTACTGTGTTCTATTTCTAAAGGGAAAACTTGCAAAGATTGCTTGAAGACAGAAGCTTTAAGGAAGAGATAGTGCATTTTAGCATTTCAGAAGATAATGCAGTAGTGAAAACAGCCCACCGAGCAGATCTCTTTCCTATTCTGATGAGGTATTTGTACTGTTTAAAGTCTGATTATTTTAGTAGTTGATCCCAGAAACAATTGTGAGTATTAGTAGTATGATGGTTCTTTCAGTAGTTGTTATGGAATATTTCATTTTGTATTTTCTCTGGATTTTTTTAAAATTGGATCTTTTGAGGTCTGCTGTAGAGACTTCAGCATATTTTGTCCCTAAATAATAATGATAAAATTACATTCAGTATTGCTCTAAATTTTATTATTGAGAAATAATAAAAATAATTCCTTTACTTTGAAAATATTTTATTTATTTATTTTTAGGGGAAGGGAGGGAGACAGAGTGGGAGAGAAACGTTGATTGGTTGCCTCTTGCATGCCTCCTGCTGGGGCCCTGGCCCACAACCCAGGCGTTTGCCCTGACTGAGACTCAAACCAGCAACCTTTCGGTTTGCGGCACAGCGCCCAACTCATTGACCCACAGCAGTCAGGGCTAATTCCTTTATTTTGTACTTAACTAAGTATGGGATATAAACGCTATTGATTTTTTTTTGTTGTTAATTATTTAACCATCTTCATCACAAAACTTTTTTATTAGTTTTAATAGTTTTCATTGGATTTTCTTGATCAAAAAAAATAATACTAAATAGCAGTCATCACTTGGATTGTTTGTCCCTGTTTAAAGAACCCTTAGAGGTAACCATTTCACTGAGAATAAAATACAAAGTCCTTACAGCTCTGTAGAGGACCTAGAATGGCCTAGCCCCAGACAGACTCCTGAACCACATCTCTCCCACTTACTGCCCCGTTCAGAGCCTACCTCAGAGTCTTCGACTTGCCATCCCTCTGCTTGGAACATGTGACACTTAACTCCTCTTCACTCGGCCTCATCTCAGATGCATTTCAGAGATGCCTCCCTGGCCTCTTGATGCAAAATCACACCCCCCCCTTATCACTTCCCAGTCCCTTACTTCTCTATATTTTTCTTCACAATTCTAAATCACTCAACATAGCCTCTTTTGTGTTGATTTCCTCCCTAGCCAGGAGGTGAACTCGATGGCTGTCAGTATGAATTTTGTGTTTTCTTTTATGATATAAAACATTTTTTTCCTGATTTTAAGTATATTTTATTGATTATGCTATTACAGTTGTCCCAGTTTTCCCCTCTTCCCCCACCCCTACCCCACCTGGTACCTAGCTTCCCTCCAGCAATCCCGCCCCCTTAGTTCAAGTCTGTGGGTCATGCCTGTAAGTTCTTTGACTTCTCCATTTCTTATACTATTCTTAACATCCTCTTGTCTGTTTTGTAGTTACCAATTATGCTTCTTAATTTCTGCACCATTTTTCCCATTCTCTCCCTTCCCCCTCTTAGCTGATAACCCTGCAAATGACCTGTATACCTATGATTCTCTTCCTGTTCCACTTGTTTGCTTAGTTTTTTTTTAAAGATTCAGTTCATAGTTATGAATTTGTTGCTTTTTTTTATGTTCATAGTTCTGATCTTCTTTTTCTTAGATAAGTCCCTTTAACATTTCATGTAATAATGGCTTGGTGGTGATGAGTTCCTTTAACTTGACCTTATCTGTGAAGCACTTTATCTGCCCTTCCATTCTGAATGATAGCTTTGCTGGATAGAGTAATCTAGGTTGTAGGTCCTTGCTTTTCATCACTTTGATTACTTCTTGCCAGTCCCTTCTTACCTGCAAAGTTTCTTTTAGAAACTCAGTTGATAGTCTTATGGGAACTCCTTTGTAGGAACTCGCTTTTCTCTTAATGCTTTTACGGTTCTCTCTTTGTCTTTAACCTTTGGCATTTTAATTATGATGTGCCTTGGTGTGTTCCTCCTTTGGTCCAACTTGTTTGGGGCTCTGTGCTTCCTGGACTTGTCTATTTCCTGCTGCAAATTAGGGAAGTTTTCTTTCATTATTTTTCAAACAAGTTTTCAGTTTGTCGCTCTTCTTCTCCTTCTGGCACCCCTACGATTTGGATATTGGCACATTTGGAGATGCCCCAGAAGCTTCTCATGCTATCCTCGGGGTTTTTTTTTGGGGGGGGATTCTTGTTTCTTCTTTCTGTTTTGGTTGAATGTTTATTTCTTTTCTTTGTTCCAACTTACTGTTTTGAATCCCAGCTTCCTTTTCTTCCCTGTTGGTTCCCTGTATACTTTTATTCCACTTAGTGTAGGCTTCATTTCTTCCCTTACGTTGTTACTGTTTTTAATGATTTCTCTGAGCATTTTGACCACCGGTGTTTTGAACTCTGCATCCAATAGGTTGACAATCCATTTCATTTGGTTCTTTTTCTGGGGTTTTGTTCTGTTCTGTCATTTGGGCCACATTTCTTTGTTTCCTCCATTTGGCAGCCTTCCTGCATTTGTTTCTGTGTATTAGGTAGAGTCACTTTGACTCCCTGTCTTAGTAGTGTGGCCTGTTGTAGGAAAGACACCTGCACATTGTTTGGGGTGGAGCTTTAGGTAGGTGCCAGGGCAGGACAACCTGCCTCACTGCTTTGTGGCTCTGTGTGGCAGAAGGTTTGGAGAGAGGACAGTGCCACTGCCTAGCTTCTGGAGGTTTGCCCGACACTCGCCCCATTTCCAGTCACTTCACCCACTTGCCGTATTCAACTGGCGCCCTTCCAGCTGCTGCCCTAGTGGTGAATCCCAAAGTGGGTGGGTTTGTGTACATTCTGAGTCCATGTGGGCCCTTTAGCAGCAAACATCTGGCAGTTTCTTCTGCCCTCCCAACCCCCACTGGTTTTTACAGCCAGAGGTAATGGGGATTTACCTTTCCGGTGCTGGAACCCTAGACTCTGCTACCTGGCCTGGGGCTGGGATCTCTTGCTCCCAAGGTGTCCCTCCTGATTTTTATCTGCCATATGTGAATATGGGACTGTCTG
>PVKM010019315.1:0-24321 GCA_004027735.1 Carollia perspicillata
CATCAACTGTAATTAAAAAAAGTAATGTTCTAACAAGGTCCTTTCATTGATAGAAAGAGAGTAATAGTAGAAATTATTATCAGACTTTGATAAGTTATGATTAAGTATTGTAATATACCAAGGTAACTAGTAGAAGAGTCATAAAGAATATAAGATATTCCAAGATAATAGAAGGAAAATAATGAAATGATACTGTAAATGGAGCCATCCAAGAGTGAGCAGACCCGTGAGCAATTTTTCTTTTCAGGATGCCTATCCTCATATAAACAGTGTGAGTCACCCAAAATTTCCCTGTGGGTACCGTTCCAGCAGCCCAGTCTGGAAGGAATACGGTGTTATCCAGCAGGAGCAATCTGCTTACCTGGCTGCCTTCCTGTCACTCAGGGGCCTCAGACGCACATCACAGGAACAAATCTCAGAATTAGGGATGTGTCAGGCTGAGCACACATAGGAGGTAGAGAGTAGGAAGAGTGACCCAGAGGGTTGAAGTAGGGACTAGAATTCAAATTGTTCCCACTTTCAGCTTGGGCTGCCCTACCTAGATGGTCCAAGGCACCAGAGGACCCACAGAGACCCCTGAAGTGTGGGGTCCGGAACAGAACCCCACACTTCAGACCTACACTTTGCGTAGGTCTATGGGTGATAGTGATTTTCAATCTCTCCAAAAAAAAAAGGTAATACTGTAAAAGAGAATTTAAAAACAAAACACTGAATAGGCAGGCCATATAGAAAGGAAATAATAGGATAATAGACTTAAATGCAGAAATGTCAGTAATTTCATTAAATGTAAATTAAATGCTTCAGTTTTAGAACAAAGATTGACTTACTAGGGAAATAAACCCCAACAATATGCTCAAAGACACACATGTAAAACCCTGGTACAAAAAATTCAAAATTAATAGTAAGGAAAAGATATATTTGCCAATTGTCATAAAAAGAAAGCTATATTAACATAAAAGTAGGTTTTTTATGTCAAACAAAAAGTATTCTTAAAGGTGAAGAAAAACCCTTCATAAAGAAAAAAGTTGCAACTTTCCAGGAAGTATTAATAATTATAAATATGTATTTAGCTAATAAGAGTCTCAAAATATATAAAGCAAAAATTAACGCAACTACAAGAAGAAATAGGTGAATCTATAATCATGCTAGGAGTATTTTCATGCTCCAATCTATGTCATGAAAAAAGCTAACAAATCAAATTATAAAGATGCTGGATTGGAACAATGAAGTAAATAAAACTGACTATTCCCAACCATTACAAAGTACAATATATAACCTTTTCAAGTACGCATGAAACTTTAAAAAAACTGACCGTGTGTTGTTAAGCTGATTAAAAAATTGTTTTAAGTATAAGAAAATTTCCATATGCCTTAAATTTTGGAATTATCTATCAAAATAACTTTTGAGTAAAGAAGAAATCACAATGGAAATCAGAAAATTTTAATAGTAATGAAAATAATTGAATTATAATAAATTACTTATTAAGACTTGTCAGATGAGCTAAACTATAAGATATCCAAAAACATTAGCTTTCACATATATTTGAGAAAATGACTAGATAGTAAAAATTTAATAGTGGAAAAAACACACAGAGAAAAGATTAACACATTCAAAACAACAGAAAAAGGATTACATTAATAAAATTGACACACTCTGGCAAAACCAATCATTAAAAAATAATAGAGCATTTAGTATTTCAAAACTTTATGTGAAACCAAAAACAACCTCAAACAGCTTCAGCAATCTTGAGAAAGAATAACACAGTAGGAGGGATCACAATACGTGATACCAAACTATACTACAAGACCACTATAATCAAAACAGCCTGGTACTGGCATGAAAGCAGGCACATAGATCAATGGAACAGAGTAGAGAGCCCATAAATAAACCCAAGTCTCTACGTGATGTGGACCCCGGCCCACAGTGTCCATGTCATTATGGATGAAATGAGACATTCACACGGACTACTGAGTCTGGTGGAGGAAAAGGGACAGCATGGCTTTTCTTTCAAGGGGAGGAAAAAGCTGTGGCCCTTGCTGTGACCAGCCTTTATTGGATTTCTCAGCACACATTAAGTGATGGTCCTCATTTCCTATGCACAGGTTCACTTTAGGTGGTTACTTTTTACAGAAAACAAAGGAGCCAATGCCGCTAGTCACATCACAGAAGAAGGATATTTGCAAATGAAAAGGGCAAAAGTGGTTGGACTGGTTACACTCATCCTTGGAAGGTTTAGCATGGATTTTAGGAAGTTACTTTGCAGTAAATGTTTGCCACTGGGGGCTGGGCCCACGCCACGCAGAATGGTCTCCTACATCTATGGCCAGTTAATATTTGACAAAGGGGACAGGAGCATAAAAATGGAGTAAAAATAGCCCTTCGATAAATGGCGTTGGGAGATCTGGACAGGTACATGTGAAAAAATGAAATTTGACCACCAACTTACAACATACACCAGAATAAACTCAAGATGGATAAAAGACTTAAATATAAGTCACAAGTTATGACACCATAAAAGTCCTAGTGAAGAGCATAGGCAATAAAATTTCAAATATCTCATGCAGCAGTATTTTCACCAATATGTCTCCTAGGGCAGAGGAGATAAAGGAAAAAAGAAGCAAATAGGACTTCATGAAAGTAAAGAGCTTCTGCTTGGCTAAAGAAAACATCATCAAAATGAAAAAAGATCCAACTGTAAGGGAAAACATTTTTGCCAATAATACCTCAGGCAAGAATTTGATCTACAAAATATATTAAGAACTCATACAACTCAGCACTGGCAAGACAAACAATCCAATTTAAAAAATGGACAAAGAACCTGAACAGACACTTCTCCAAGGAGGACATACAGAGGGCCCAGAGGCATGTGAAAAGATGCTTAGCATCACTAGCCATCAGAGAGATGCAAATTAAAAGCACAATAAGATACCACCTCACACCAATCAGAGTGACCATCATTAATGAACCAACAACAACTAACAAGTGATGGCAAAGTTGTGGAGAAAAGGGAACCCTAGTGCACCGTTGGTGGGAATGCAGACTGGTGCAGCCACTGTGGAAAACAGTATGGAATTTCCTCAAAAATTAAATAATGGAACTGCCTTTTGACCCAGCAATTCTACTGCTGGGATTATACCCTAAGAATCCTGAAACACCATTTCTAAAGAACCTATGCACCCCAATGTTCATAGCAGCACAATTTATAATAGCCAAGTGCTAGAAGCAACTTAAGTGCCCATCGGTAAAGGAGTGGATCAAAAAAGCTGTGGTACATTTACAAATGGAATATTTCGCCACAGAAAGAAAGAAGGAGCTCCTACCACTTGTGACAGTATGGATGGAACTAGAGAGTATTACGCCAAGTAAAGTAAGGCAGGCGGTAAAAGACAAACACAGTATGATCTCACCCATAAGAGGAACCTATGAACAAAAACAAACAAATGAACACAGTAGAACCACAGGCATGGAAACCTGGAACAGACTGACAGTGACCAGAGGGGGGTGGGGAGGGGTAATAGTAGAAAGAAGGGGAAGGGACTAGACAAAGAACATGTATGAGTGACCCATGGACTTGGGCAACAATGTGGGGACTGACTGCGGGAGCGGGTGGTAGACTGGATAGAGGGGGACAAAGGAGAAAAAATTGGTACAACTGTAATAGAACAACAATAAAATATTTTTTAAAAAATAATAGAATATTTAAATAACTAATATCCAGAATGTAAAAGGGAATGGAAGTTAATAATGTTATGAACAACTTTATGCCAATATATCTGAACATTTGTTTGAAATGAAAAAAATTTCAAAGAAATACAATTCATCAAAACTGTCTCAAGAAGAAAAATAAAGCATTAATAATCATATAACTCTTCAACTGAATTTGCAGTTAATCCTTTATTAAATCTATACATTTCAATAAAAGTACATCATGGATGCCACATATAATTCAACCCCCCACTGTCTGTTAGGTTACAACTATGTGACAAGACTATGCTAGATAGTAGAGCTTGAGGGAAAGATTTAAAAGCTATGATAGTTTCTAAACTTCAGGAGTCTACAATCTAGTCTTTGAAACACATATAAGAATATAAGAGGCAAATAGAAGAGTTAAGATTTAAAATGATAATGACATTTGTTAGGAGAAGAAGAAAGTGTCTACATAAACACATAATACTATGAACTCTGTGCTAAACTGTGCTGAACTGTACACTCTGTCTCATTCTTCCCCTTAATTATAGTTTCCCTTAGGTTATTTTTAAATGTGGTCAGTAGAATGACTTGTTTTCATGGAGGAGGACTGGTTAAGAAACAATCTGCTACGTGAAATATGTGCTCTGATTTACCTGTGACCACAGGAACTGAAAGTCTCCAAACCTCCCCAGATGGTCTGTACTTGGCCAGTGATACTACTTGCAGCATGCATTGGAATTTATTACCTGATGTATTTATCTCAATGGATTGCCTCATTAACTGTGCAGATGTTCTGTCAACGGAAGACCTTTTTTAAAAAAAGTGTACTGTTTTATTAGAATTTTCCAAAACACAATTCAGAATAAGAGAGTTCACACAATTTAGCACAGAACAAAGTAGCATGTATTTAAATCTCATGGGAGCAAAGTCCTTTAACTTGTACTCAGACAGTTATGATTAAACATGCCAGATTATTTTAAAAACGGAAAAAGTATGCAAATTCCAACCTAAAATTCTCCATATTGCTGTCCATTTGGTCCACGTGGGATTTGGTGTTTATCTGCTAATCATCCCGAGCTAAATGCACATGGTTTCTGAGTTAGCTGCCCTTTAGAAAAAAAATCTAGTCTTCTAATACTGCTACACCTCATAAGAAAAAGACTTAATGATGGTTTTCCATCAAGAAAAGTATACTCAAATAATGCATTTCAAGGGAAAGATAAAACAGTTCCAGATACCATTTGATTCTAACAACAGACATCTCTGGTGTTCTGGTGACTTCGAAATATTTCTAATTTTAGTAGACAATATAAATAATTCTTTGCAGGTAAATCTTTATGAATAAAGGCGTAAGGGACAGATTTTAAATCAAAAAGAAAAATATAATGCTGTTCTATTTTCCCCTAACTCTAAAGGACAGAACTAAACCTTGAAAGCAAAGGAGAGTTCATTTTAAATGTATAGGATGTTGAACATCTTTTGTGCGTATACCAAGAATGCCTTTAAACAGTCTACATTTACCTTACTGTTTATGCTAAATAGAGAAGTCATCCCTTCACAGCAGGTTCTGCTGTACTGAAGGATGATATTTGAATGTTATGAGTATTAACATTTAGAGTGCAGGAACTGAAAGCTTCTGTGAGATAAATGACTTTATTGGATAACTTTTATAGCAAGTACTGTTGTTTATCTTAAAAATAAACAGATTTGAAATTTTTTAACAATATGCTTCATGTTACAGATCTCTAGCAGTTTTAATATCCACTTTTGTTAATGAGATTATTGCTAATGTGTTTTTATTCTAATAAATTTGTTGCAGATGGTTAGAGAAGAAAGGGTTTCATTAAAATTGTTGTTGTTAATAGCATAGCTCCCACCTTTAAGAGTAATAAAACAATGGTGAATTCAATCAAGGTCTCTTTATCTTTCTATTATGAAAATTAAAGCTGGATCTCATGGAGCTTTATTTAGTTAAGTAATTAAAGCAATCTTACAGAGCTTCTGAAGGTCGTAGTATCCTAGTGGAGTTACATCATATGCACATTTAATTTATGTCTTACTTTTTAGATTCTAAACTCTCTACAAGATGCAAATGTGTAAGGAGGATGGGATAGCTATTTGTTAGGGCCAAAACAGAAGTGTTAGCTTAGAAAGATAGAAAACAGACATCCAAATTTCTATAACTTTGTAAAGAACAGGGTATATGTTTCTAATCGGGTAAGATTATATATATATATAAATTATGCATATATCATATATACATATACATTTATCTATATATATCTAGTTATATCTCTATATACATAATTTATATATAGATATATAGATCTCTCCCAAAAGAGCTTCATTAAACATTTTCTATGAAATGGGTACTGTGCTGGTTGCTTTCACACTTAACTTCAGTTTTCAGAACAACAAAGTAACTTAATAACATTAATAACGTGCATTAGGATAGAGGCTCTTAATAGCAAAACAGTAGTATAAACCCAAGGAGCAAGCAGGACTACTTTAGGACTGTTTACCCATTCCCCATTCACTCTAGGATTTATCTTGAAATCACGATGACTTGATTGCCCAATATCTGCTTACCTTCTTCCCTTTTGTTCTTTTCTTTTATCTAGCTCTGAGGTCTCCAAACTTGGGTAGGTCAAGAATTTAAGGTGTAATACTATATTCAAAATAAAAAAAAAAAAGCAAAAAAGAAAACATATAAACGTATTTTCCACAGAAATGTGCTCTCATAGGAAACACATTAGATCTTTCAGCTCACTGTTCACAAGATTAAAAAAATTCAATGATAAGAATCCTATTCGCATTTCCACTAATGTACTTTTTTTTACTAATAGAGTTTATACATGGCTTTTACTGTTTCATACATATAGGATAATTTATCATCAGAACTTAGCAATTTAAAGTTAAAAGTTTCAGGCTGAGGCCACTTTTGAAAGAATTGAACACTAATAATAGTGGCTAATTGTAATTTAGGAAGATCGATTAAACCCAAAAAGCTTCCTGTGCAACATTTTAGCTTTGATTTTACAAGAAATCTTAAGATATTAACTAAAAATAAACCTAAAAATAATTGATAATTATTAAATACCAAATATTTTGGCATTTTACATATACATTCAAAGACCACCAAAAGAATCAGAGAGGAGGTTACATAAAGAGATTTATTTATAAATTAAATTTGAAAGTGTCAAGAAAATTTCAAAACAGCCAACCAAACAGACACCCACACAAACTGGTGGACATCCAACAATGTGTAAATTACCAGTACTGATCTTTCAGGGCACAAGAGAGATACATAAAAATTGGAAGAAATAATTTCAATAGACAATTAACACTTCTTTTTAAATTGAAGTCCACTCCAATGACATGCTTCCTCATTCCAAGATTAGTTCCTTCCAGTCATAGAAATATGATGGAAGCAACAAATTATTCAGAAAACTCCCTGCATCACTTCTTTTGCTCAACTAAGGTGAGCTTAGAGTCTTCCTACTCCAAAAAGAATGCAGTCCTTGGGTCAACAGCATGAGCATTGCTTGGGAGCTTGTAAAAACGTAGAATCTCAAAGCCTACCCCAAACCTACTCAGCCAGCATGGGTGTTTGAAGGAGAGTCCCAAGTGATTCACATTTGCAAACAGCCTTAAAATGGCTCTTCTGAGAAAGTTTTATGCCCAAGAACACAGAAGACCTTGTCAGGCTCCTTGGTGTCTGCTGCATTCCAAGGCTGGGGAGCATGCAGGTCCCAAGAGTAGTTGTTCTCAGCCATGCCCTAGATGGACCCACATCATGGCTCCTGTTCAAGAGGTCTGTATCTAAGATCAGATCCCTCTCTCTTCAGTCACTGCCAAAGAACCAATAGCAGTGATGACACAATTGCCTTCTTCCTCCAGCTGACAGTCTTTCAACATGTATTACTTACTCCAAGAGGACTTGTTAATAAATTTTGGGTTTAAATTATGGCTTTGTTTTTTGGGGTAACTATTTCTTACAAATTACTATGGCTATATCTTTTATTTCATTTTTTATTGTTGTTCAATTACAGTTGTCCCCATTTTTTCCCCATTATTCTCCCCTGCCCCACCTCCCCCACCTTCCACTTTCACTCCTACCCCAGCCTGTATTGTCTTTGTCCATGGGTCCTTTATACATGTACCTTGACTTGACCCTTCCCTTGCTTTCCCCCATTATCCCCCTCCCCTCTTCTCTCTGATCATTGTCAGTTTGTTCTTCATTTCCATGTCTCTGGTTCTATTTTGCTTACTTGTTTGTTTTGTTGATTAGGTTCCACTTACAGATGAGATCATATGGTATTTGTCTTTCATGGACTGGCTTATTTCACTTAACATAATGCTTTCCGATTTCCATTCATGCTGTCATGAAGGGTAGGAGTTCCCTCTTTCTTTTGGCTGTGTAGTATTCCATTGTGTAAATAAATGTAGCACAGCTTTTTTGATCCACTCGTTTACTGATGGGCATCTAGGTTGCTTCTAGCACTTGGCTATTGTAAATTGTGCTGCTATGAACATTGGGGTGCATAGGTTCTTTAGAATTGGTGTTTCAGGATTCTTAGGGTATAATCCCAGCAGTAGAATTGCTGGATCAAAGGCAGTTCCATTATTTAATTTTTGAGGAAATTCCATACTGTTTTCCACAGTGGCTGCACCAGTCTGCAATCCCACCGATGGTGCACTAGGGCTCCCTTTTCTCCACAACCTCGTCAGCACTTTTGTTTGTGATTTACTTATGATGGCCATTCTGACCAGTGTGAAGTGGTATCTCATTGTGGTTTTTATCTTTTAATTATAATGTAAATGGCAATTTGAAAGTAAAACTTAAGAATTTGACAATTATATATACATATATACGTATTTACTATAAAACTATGACTTCTAAGAAAAACTGCATAGCAATTAGAAACAACTCATCAAAAGAGTCTTCTTTGTGCTTTTCCTATTTATCTCTGATTCCAGCATCTTTTCACCCATGGAATCCTTTCACATTAATAAAGTTAGAAAACCAGTTGGCATTGAAATTTACATAGAATTTATTAAGAAAACAAGGTGCAGTGAATCTATTGAGGCTCCTGGGCTAAAGCTCAAATTGCCTTAACATGAAAGCTGTCATTTTCTACAAATCCATGAAAACTGGACAAGGAATTTGGCTTTTGAACAATATGATCATGCCATGAAAACTCTTTCCTCTTTCTCTTTTTAAAAAAATAAAGAAACTAGTCCTGGCTTGTGTAGCTCAGTGGATTGAGTGCTAGCCTAAGAACCAAAAGGTTGCTGGTTCGATTCCCAGTCAGGGCACATGCCTGGGTTGCAGGCCAGGTCCCCAGTTTGGGGGCATGTGAGAGGCAGCCGATCAATGTTTCTCTCGCACATTGATGTTTTTCTCCCTTTCTTTCTCCTTCTCTTCCCTTTTCTATAAAAATAAGTAAATAAAATCTTTTTTTAAAATGAAGAAAATATTAAAGTACTCATATTTTTATCGCCAAGTAGTTATTTTCAGTTGGTCCAAATGCATGTATTGTTTACGTTTGCCTTAGCTGTCAACAATTTTTTTCTGCCTCTTATACTTAACATGGTATGAGAAATAGTTTCTCATGATTCTACTCTGCCTTTTACTGATTATTCATTAAAATGACAGTCATTTTAATGAATTTATAAGAATCCATTCTAATGAGATATACTATTGTACCTGACACTGCTTTGAATGCCTTTGAAGATACAGCATTATTCTTTGCTTCAATTATTTACTCTCTAAGGGTACCCAGAAGTAAAATTGCTAGTTAAAGATTAATAATATTATTAAATACACTGTAAACATTACTATTTAGGAACTCTGTTTCATTGTTTTTAAAAAATGTATTTATTTATTTACAGACAGAGAGGAAAGGAAGAAGAAAGAGAGGGAGAGAAACATCAACATGTGGTTGCCTTTTGTGCGCCTCCTACTGGGGACCTGGCCTGCAACCCAGGCCTGTGCCCTGACTGGGCACCAAACCAGTGACCATTTTGTTCATAGGAGGGCACTCAAAATCCACTGAGCTACACCAGCCAGAGCTGTTTTATTGTTTTTTTTTTTCCTTTGAAACTGCCAGGGCTGAGGTCCCCATTTTAGAATAAATATATGAAACCCTCAATTTAGTTCTTCTTATAATAGCTGCCAGCTTGGGAAACCATTGGTGGTTAAATATGGGATCCACATTCAGGATCATGACAATGAACTGCAAACTTTGAATTGTCTCCTGCCTGGATATTTGTACATAAAATACAAGGAAACATAGGCAAGCGATCTAATAATGACTTGACAGAAATCAATTCAGATAACTGGGTTTCTACATAAATGTGCCAAAAAACTTAATTTAAATATACCCTTCAGAACTAAATGACCATTCACCAAACATAAGAATAAATGCAGAGCTTTTCCCCATGTTCCATGTGATTATATTTTTAAAAAATTGTAATTTAATCTTTGTTGCAAATGCTTTTTTTTCCTGCTCCAAAGAAACCACCTCTAATCTAGTACATGCTAAAAGCCTACAATTTAACTGAAATTGTAAACAGACTCAGGAGGCCAATTTGAACAGATGTCATAATCAAGAACATTTTTGTCCCATTTAGATGTATTAGTTAATAGATGTCAAAATGGCCAGCTTGATGGGAAGAAAAGAATGGGGCCACTTCATGGTAGATTTCATGGGACACCCCCAGAAGTTCTTACATTCAGTCTCAAGTTGTTGCATAAGCACCTTTCTGGCAAACAGAATATATCATCAATTTCTTTGACAGTTTTGAAAGGCTACTATTCAAATTGCGCGTTTGCCATTTCAGTCTCATGGAAGGCTCCAATATGTTAACATAATTCCAGACTCACCGTTTTCAAGTGTGCTGGCATCTGAGCAGCTCTCTCTGAAGGAGTCGTCTTGAGTGGCCAGATCTGTTTTGCAAATCGTAGAGATGACTCCAACTTCGTATTTCTCTTATCCACATATGTACCATTCATACAGAATGCCCTTGGCAGCTACTCAATTTTTAAAAGGTTTTTTAAATTCCAAAAGACTTGATGGATTATAATAATAATGCCAACTAAATGTTTATTGAGTGCCTATTCTCTGCCACATGCTGTTCTGAGCAATTTATATTTATTAACTTATTTATTCCTCACAACAATTCTAAGAGAAAGAGACTATTTCTGCTGCTTTACTGAAGAATAAATTAAGACACAAAAAAGATCAAGCAACTAAGGGAGAGAACTAAGGAATAGTAAAGTAAAGATCCAAATCCAGGCATTTTGATTTGAGTGTAGAGCTACTTAACCACTACAGACCCTGTCTCACCTTGATTATTCAAGGGTCTTTTGTGTTAGTCTTCCTTTTTTTGTTGTTTCCTCTTGAGAAAAGCAAGATATTTGTGGATGTATAACCCTACAGACCTCCAGCAACTGGCAATCTCTTGGCAGCACTGCCTGTAAATGCACAGGTCTCATAATCTACCAAGCAGCTCAAACTGTTTTTTTGCGAATGGCTAAAATAATATTTTTTTCTTAGAAGCCTAAAAAATAATTTATTATTGAAATGATAGAATGTAAGCATACAAGTATATGTGATTTTAAAATTTTGTCCAAGGTGATGATAGATGTGTGTTTTATTTATTATATTGGAAAATTAAAGCTGTAAATTCAAGTCACTTTTCCAAAATTGCCTAGCTAAAACTTAGAGGCACTAAAACTCAAAATAAATCACAATTGTAGACAATACTCAGACAAGAGCACTCAATGACATGTCTGCAGCAAGACAGACAAGGCCGTTCTCAACATCCTTCCTTCTGACGAACATGCACCTGCTACTTCTTTAGCAGTGACTACTTTCAGGCCACTTTAATCCTCCTGCCTCTTATTTTAAAAAAAATCAAAGTAAGAGTGGCTACCAAATTTCCCTAGCTTTTTGACAACCTCTAATTCAGAACTGGACCCCATTTAAAAAAATCATTCCTACAACCATGCAGTACAAGTTCAATCCCATTAGAAGCTTCTTAAAATTCCCTTTTACTGAGGCAACCCACAGTTTCTGTGGAGTTCATTCTTCCTAACTGAAGTAAGTGAGATGAATCTAATTTGGACCACAGTTTTGTTCTGAGTGCTCTTTGGTCAGTGGGCTGTAAACATTTCTACCTTGTTTGACTGGATGAAGGGTGGTGCTAGGGCACACTGAAAAGCAATATTTTTGGGAAACTGAAAGTTTCATTTTGGATATGTTGCGTGTAGGATGCTTTTTAGAAATTCAAGGGACGTTAAAGAAGCACTGGTCTGTAAGGGCTTGTAGAACAAAGGGAAAGCCTGGGAAGAAATGTAGGAGTTATCAGCACATAGACGGACATGGATGCTATTACTCAAGGCAAAAAGCACAGGGAGAGGAGAATGGGGAAACTTGGACTGAAACTTTAATAACTCCAATATAAAGGTTTTATGAACAACAAAGGATGCTAAGAGAACACATCCACAGGGAAAGCAGAAGGGCCAAGGCCAATGGTCAAAAGCATTTAAGAGATCTAGTAAGAAGAGAAGGGAAGAAATCCCTTTGGAGTTCATAATTGATATTTTTGTGAGAGATTTTCCAGAGTTTTGATGGAAACAGAAGCCAGATTAAGTGGAAGAGGAGTAAGTATGAGGTAAGCTAAGGGAAGGAAGGAAGAAGAGTCTTCCAGAAGAAGGGAAATTGTGGGAGAGCTATAAAGAGCAGCCAAAGAAACTGGTTCTAGAGAGAGACAATAGAGTTCAAATCCCAGGTGTGTTCCTCACTAGCCATGTAACCTTGGTTAGGTTACTTAACATATCTTGCTTCAGTTATTCCATTCTTCAGCTGGGAGAAAAATGGCAACTGACCACATGGGCTTGTGAGAAGGAATAGATAAATTAATAGAGATCCTGAGTAACTTGTTTATAAGGATTAGCAAAAATTACTGCAAAAAATATGAGACAACGTGACTCCAATAGGGGCTTGGAAGAATATCAATATGAATGGTGAGTATGGAGATAAAACCAGCGAGTTGACAGAGTCCTCTGGATGGAAGACCTTGAATGCCTTCCTAAAGAGGTACATTTCCTTTCAAGGTATAAGAATTCATTGAGGGTGTTTAAGAAGAGGTTTCTGTGATTATAGCTCTACTTCAGAAAAATTCACTCTGACTGTAGACCAGTGGATGGATTGGGGTAGAACTGAACTGAAGATGGAGACAGCAGTTAGGAGCCCATTTCAGAAACTGAAATGAAAAGTAATAATGCTTGGACTAAGGAAAAGGAAGCAGAATTAGAAAAGAAAAAAATGAAGTCGAGGAGTTAAAATTATCATGACCTGGCCACCAATTGCAGATTGTAGATGAGAGAGAGAATGAAGTCTACAATTCTCACCCTTCGCCACCTCCCAAGTTTCTAGCTTGGGTGCCTAGCTAAGTAGTACAACCATTCGCTGTGCCTCTAGGAGGCACAAAGGGCCAAGGGGTAGTTTGGGATTTAGGAGAATTGTTGTTCAATTTTGTATGTGCTGTGTTGGTGCAACATCCAAATGATATAGGTATCCAGTGTGCAACCTGGAAAGTCTGAGCTGAAGATGTCTAAGTCATGAGTGTTCAAGTGGTTATTTCAATAATTAGAGAGAGAAGAGTACTTGAAGCAATGGACTCCATCAGTTATTCAAAGAACCGATCTAGGAAATCACTTCAGTTGACACAGACAGATGTTAAATGTTAATGAGAATTTAGTAGAAGACAAATGATGGTAACCGCTACAATGCGCTAACTTCCTCCAATGAGATTCTTTTATTAAGAGTGAAGAATTAATTCTGAAGAATAATAATGAGGACCAAAAAGAAAGCTAACCCCTCTCTCCTCCACTCAGCCTCCCTGCCTCTCCTCATGGTCCATGTTATGTGAAAAAAAAATAAGCATCCTGAATTAGAGAGTGGCAAGGGAATTGGTGCTGTAAGAGCTAGTCAAGCATCAGAGAAGTAGGTGTTTGGTGGAAAAGGTGATGGTATAGGCAGCCTGCTTTCTCTAGAGAAGGATTTCTAGGTGGCCTCAGTAGAAAAGGATGGCAGCAGTGGGAGGATAAGTGGGAAGGAGGAGGCACACAGCAGTATAGACGTAAGAGCAGAAAGGGGCTAGGTGAGTGGGGTTGCATGTGATTTGCCCACTTGTGTGAGATGACAAGGTGAAGATATGTAGTTTCACATTTTTGGTGATTCACACAGAGGCCATGAGAGGCCTCTGATGGCCCCTTCCTATGTCTGTGTATGACAATCACCCCGTCCCAGGTAGGAGGCGTCACACACAGCTCATGTCAAACCCTTTCCTTACCTTCTCGCCTGGTGACCCCTGCTCAATTTCACAAGCCACCTCCAATGTCACCTTCTCTGGAAACCTTCCCCAGATGACTTTGGCAGGCTTAATTTTCCCTTCCCCTAGCTTCCACAGTGTATTGGTGTACCTATGTCATTGTAGGTAAAATGTTCCCACTCTACGGAGGGATTCAACAAGCTGCCCATGAATTGCCCATGATAACTCAGATTTTCTGTCTTCACGATCAGTTATCTTTCATTATTATGACTCCTCCTTTTCTCCCCAGAGAACAGGGAGAAACCTCATGACTACAGAATTTTAGCTACTACAATATTTGGGGAGGGGGTAAATTTATTTAAGTTATGTATTAAAATTTTTTTCCCATCACCATTTATCTCTTCCATCTGCACACCCTCCCTCCCTCCCCACAATTGTTTTGTTTTTATTTTAATTAAGAAAGTATATAAAGACCTGTGTGAGGTCAGCTTAGCTTTAGGTTCTATGTTCTGAATACCCAGTATGAGAGGTCTTATACCAAGCACAGACTGGAACCTGAGATTAGGACCCTGGCTTGTCAATCTAATTCAAATATAGTACCCTGGTTATGAGCATAGAGTGGACATAGGCAGAATATTAAGAAATTAGGGGACAATGCTTATACTTAAAAATAATAATAATAACAGTGTGCCTTGAGTTGGGAAGCCTGTGCTCCATTCCCGGCTTTGCCACAAGCTTTGTGACCCCACACAGTCACTTAACCTCTCCAAGTCTCACTTTTCTTACTTATATTATGAGAGAGTTAGAGTCAGTTATTTCTAAGACACCTTTTAAGTACCCCTGACACCGTGGGTTGGCTGGATTGAAAGGCAGAGTGTGCACCGGGCGGAGTGCCCCAGGATGCCGGCAAGACTGGCGGAAACTCCTGTGAATAAATCATCATCAGGGATTGCTCCAAAGAAAGCAAATCCCTGTGAAGGGACTGCTTTGGAGTAAATTACCCTTCATCAGATTTTCTGTGGGATCCCTTCGGGGATCTCAGGATCTGCAGGAGCATTGCAGGGGTGAGCAAGGATAGGTTCACATCTGTAATACAAATAAATAATAAATAATTAATAAATAAGACAAGAAAGACACTCTCTGTTTCACATAGTTACTACGGTCAACCCACTTTTGTCCACCCCTGTAGATTATTTGTTTGCTTGAGGAGGGACCATCCCAGCCACTGGCCAGAGCCTCAGCTGGCATCCAGATCAACAGACCCAAAGGAGTCTTTCCTGTCTGTGCTATGGTATCTGTCACTTTTGAGGACTCCCTTCCATCAACTCCTTAAACTACAGATATTGTTCAAAGTAACTAATCACTTTTTTCTCCCTGACCATATCTCCTGCCAAAGGGACCAACCCAGGCAGCCATGTTTTATGCCCAAGACTCTCAGGACCACAGGTGATGAGAGTGGGGATGCACACCTGGTCACTGCAGGCTGGATGCCTGATGACACCTGGCTCAGAAAGAAGAGTGTGGCCTATCAGATTCTCTTCTCCTCAGGAGTTTGAAGCAGAAAACACTATGGTGTGAGAGTGAAAGTTCATGGCATATAAAAAATTTTAGAGGCAATGTTTGACCATGGGAAGCCGAAGTTACGAGGTTTCAGAAATATGAATGAGCAGAGGAAGAGACTGTGAAGGAGAAGACATAAAGCCAATACAGAGAGGCCCTAAGACTTAAAGAGACGAAGGGAACATCTGACCTCCGAGAGTTGCTTCCTGAAAAGTAAAAGAGCCGGGGCAGTGTTCTTAGAGTTTTCTCCTTCACCTATCTGTTTCCTCCCTGCCTTCCTTACAAACTCTTTCCTGTTTGTTTCTTAAAAATTAGTCTTTTCCATTGAGGGCTCTGTCCTTGAGCATTTTGCAAGGTAGACATTTTCCAAGGGACATAGTCATTGCGTTCAAAGCTACACACACCTGATAATGCTTAATCTTAATTTCTATGCTATCTTTCCTGTGCTCTAGACCTATCTACCCAACTGCTCATGTTGCTGCTCACTACAAGTGTACCTCTAGCATCTCAAAACCAACATGAAAACTTTCCTGTCAAAGCTAGTCTTCCTCTAATATTCTTTTTCAGTGGAGGACACTTTCGACTGAAAACCAGTTTCATCTGAGACTTTTCTCTCCTTCCAGTTCATTTGAACATTAGGTCAATGCATTCAACATCTTGCAGTTCTGTTCACTGCCTCTTGTCCCCAGTCCCACAGCTGCTGTCTAAGTTCAGGACCTCACAATTGCTCTCTTCTTTCCGTGCCACCAGTCTCTCACTGATAACTCTTCTGTGGCCTTCACATTTTCTTACAGTAGAGTCCAAACTTTTTAGCGTGGACTCCAAATCTGCCATGATGCTTCCCTGTCTTCTTTGGAATCTTCTGCTGAACTTCATCTGACCTCAGGTTCAAATCATCCAGACTTTCTGCAAGTCCCATAACATCTCCAGAGTTGCCTCCATCTGGACTTTGCTCCCACTGATCCTTCTTCCAGGGAAGCTACACCCTTTTCTCTTCCTGTCAGCACTTCTCTGTGTTGTCCTCCAGTATTTATGATCCTGTCCCTGCATTGAAATCTCTACCTTTTTACTTTGTACAGATGATTATGACAGCATCAAGATCACTTTATTGCACTTAATTTTAAAATGTTTGTATTCTTCCATTCAACCTGAGGAGGGGGAGCAGAAAATATATCATTTTTTACTGTTTTGTTTTTAATGCCTAGCAGTAAAAGCATTCAGAATATGCTGTGGAGAAAAGGAAGGAAATGAATACACTGATCCTCCATGGGAAAAATAGCTTAGCCTATTCTCTGAAGGAAAAGAATAATCCTGGGTAAGTGAAGTCCTGAAATTTTATGGTCATTATTAAAAATGTCCTAAAAATACTTCTCTTACAGAGAGCAAGAAAGGGCACCTTCCTCTTTCTCATAAAATGCAATGTCACCTCAGCAATTGGAAGCAGAAACCCCTCAAAGACAGATAGCCTGTTTCCCATAAGGATAACTAGCATGATGAAACAATTTCCTAAACTAAACAGAAACCCTCGAAAATATAAAGATTTTCCATTTACATTCCTATCTTATCAAAAATACCAGTAAATGTACAGCTGAAACTTCCCCCATTTAGATCCAGATAAACCAAATGAAAATGGGGCCCACCACAGAGGAATGGTCCCAGGACTTGGCGCACACAGATAGACAGCCTCTGACACAGCCAACGAGAGTGCTGACGTTAGTCCCTGATGAACCGAGCAGCACCTGCTGCTGCCCAGCTTGAGGACAGTCAGTTTAAGCAGGAATGTCTGTTTAGGATGTAATAAATGCCTCCTTTCATCCAGGGTGGGAGAGGATCTCCACTGCTCTGGACGGGGTCCATAGGCTGAAGTGCTGATGGGAGCTGTGGGTCTATACCCAGTTATCCATTTGTACCACTGTATCTAAAAGCATGGTCATGCACCACCACCAGTCCATGCTAAAGGCAAAGATGCACAGTGAGAGAGCCCATGGGCAGCAGATGGGCTGGAGAAGGCAAAAGAGATAGGAAGGGGCCTTTGCCAGAAGGTCTCTGTCAACCAAGCAATGGCTCTTCATCTGACAGCTCCTGGGAATGATGCTTGCTCGTGTTCCTTTTTGTGAAACAGTCTCTTCCCATTCTAGTTAGTGCTTTCTTATCCTCCAGATTTTCTCATAGGTGTCAATACCTATGTCATTTTGTGATATTCTGCCCATACTTCCACTTCTGCCCAAGCAAATGGTAAGAACATCATCTAAGTCACCCCCATGTGTGCTCATTAAAGTACATAAACTTGATTGTCATGACTGCATCCTTCTCTGCCTAGTACTGGACCGAAGCTCTTCAAAGGTAGGTCCAGATTCTGACATGGAGCATTGTCCAATCTCACATGTCTAATGAAGGCTTATTGAACCTTTATTAATAAGATGAAATAATATACCTTATGTTTTATATTAAAATTATGTTATATCATATAAGATGAAGTAAGGCAAAGCTGGTGATATTCTAAAATGGAGAATTAAAGACACTTCTAATGGACTTCCCAGAGTGGTGGGCAACCTACTGCTTAGATCTGGAAATGCCTTTGGGCCCCTTCTTAAAGAATTTTTTTAAATACATAGTAAAAAACATAGTATAACAAAGGAAATCAATTGTATTGAGATAGTTACTGAAAGTTATTTCAGATATTTTATTATTTATTTATTTTTAGACTGAGGGGAAGGAAGGGAGAAAGAGAGGGAGAGAAACATCAATGTGTGGTTGCCTTTCACGTGCCTCCTACTGGGGACCTGGCCCACAACCCGGGCATGTGCCCTGACTGGGAATTGAACTGGTGACCCTTGGTTCACAGGCCCGCACTCAATCCACTGAGCCACACCAGCCAGGGCAAAAGTTTTTAAAATTATAATTTAGTTATATGTTTTTATTAACTCATTAAATAACGAGACCAAGTAGCATTTCTGAAATCTATTAGTTTGAGGTAATAATAACTATGAACAATATTTGAAGATGTCAGCCACAACTGCAATGTATTATGAAAATATCTTTACCTTCTATTGTCAAGTCTCATGCAATGTTAATACCACTAAGGTTTTTTGTCCACATTTTTAACTGAAGGAAACATGATGCAAACCCCGGCTCATGGGGTCTGCTGCGTTGTGGATGAGGCATGAGAAATTCACATGGACTACCAAGTTGTGTGGAGGAAAAGGGACAGCATGGCTTTCCTCTCAAGGGGAGAAAAAGCCACGGCCCTTGCTGTGACAGGCCTTTATTTCTCTTCCTGGTACGTTACATGGTGGTCCCCATTTACTATGCATACGTTTGCTTTACGTGGTTACCTTTTACAGAAAACAAAGGAAATGACGCCTCTAATCACATCACAGAAGAAGGATATTTGCAAATGCAAAGGGAAAAGTGGTTGAACCAGTTACACTACATACTGGGGAGGTTTAGCATGGATTTGAGGAAGTTACAGTAAGCACTTGCTGCCTCAATTGAGGGTGAGGGAGTTTTAGCAAAAGCAAGTCTCATAGCGGTCTAGGTACAGTGCAGGCCTGATTCCCCACAGGAGAACCTACCTATCTGTGGGCATAGGTCTTGTGCATCTCTGAGTGGGAGCTGGGCCCATGCCATGCAGAATGGTCTCCTATAGAAACACTGAATTCCAATCAGACGTTAGTGAAAATAAAGAAATAAGTTTTCTTAAACACCCAAGACCTAAATTCTAACTGTGGATCACTTAGGTCCAGTAAACGCCTTGTCTGTGGAACACAGGAAGACAGACCACCTCAAGCAACAACTAAGAATAGCAATTCTTGCATCTTTGGAGAAAGGCTAGCTACCCAAATCAGTGTAAGCTTACACTATGTAGTAAACAACTGTTTCAAGGGAATTTAGCTTTTGAAGGCTATCAGTATTCACTTTACTCATTTAAAATGTAAAAGTTTTCGAGACTCACTATAAAACTATAGTAATAGGGACAGCTATATAGGTGAATGGAAGAATATAGTGGGTTCAGAAATAGACCCACCCGTGTTTAGCCAGTTTGTTTTTGATGAAGGTGCCAAAGCAATTCGTTGGAGGAAAGTGCTCTTCTCAGTAAGTGGTGCCAACCACTTGAATAGTGAAAAAAAAAAACCCACAAAAACTCAACTTTTACAACTTATCATATACAAAAAGTTACTTGAACTGGATTGTAGATCTAAATATAAGAGTGAAAAGTTAAAATAATCTTCTAGAATAAAATATAGGAAAAATATTTGTGACACTTGGTTAAGGAAAAATTTCTTAGGACACAAAAACATGGACGGTAAGTGAAAAATGACAAACGGAACTTCATCAAATTCAAAATGTCTGTTCTTCAAAAGACACTGTTAAGAAAATGAAAAAACAGGCCAAATCTTGGTTAAAAAATATTTTAGCAAATCACATACTTGTTCAAGAGATTGTGTCAAGAATACATGAAAAGCAAAACAGCTCAGTAAAAAGAGAGGCAAAAATTTAAACAAACATTTCACCAAAGAAGGTATACAAATAGAAATAAACATATGCAAAAATACTAGCCTCATTAATTGTCATGGAAATAGTAATTAAAAACACAAAGGAATATCACTACACATCCATTAGAATGGCTAAAATGAAAAAGATTGATAACAGTAAACGTAAGAGATGATGCGAAACAACCGGAGCTCTAATACATGGCTGCTGGAAATGCAAATGATACAACTCTTTTAAAGAATGATTTGGAAGAGTTTTATAAAGTCAAACGTATACTTAGCATATGACCCCAAAATCACACTCATAAATATTTAACCAAGAGACATGAAAATATATTGCTCAGACAAGTGTTAATAGTTTCTTTATTCATAGTTGCCAAAAGTCCATCAATAGCCAGATGAATAAAAATGTTGTGGTATTAATGCATTCATACAATGGAATTCTTCTCAGCAATAAAACGCATTGAACATGATACATAAAATGAGATAGATGAATTTCAAAAACATTTCATTAAGTGCCTAGGTGAAATAAGTTGGACACAATATACTACAGGCAGTGTGGTTGCATATATAGGAAAAGTCAAAACTAGAAACTGAAAATACCTTGGTCACTTGTGGCCAGTAGGCCATGAGAAGGCAGGGGTTGTCTACAAAGAGGCATGAGGGAACTTTGGGGAGTGATGAAAAGGTCCTATACTGGTAGTAAATACACAACTGTAATGTTTGCCAAAATTTACTAAACTGGCCCTGGCCAAGTTGTTCAGTTGGTTGGAGCATCGTCCTGTACACTGAAGGGTTGCAGGTTTGATCCCCAGTCAGGATGCATGCCTAAGTTGCACGTTCCATCCCAGGCTGGGGCATGTATGGGAGGCAACCAATCCATATTCCTCTCTCACATCAATGTCTGTCTCTGTCTCTCTCTTCCCCTTCCCATCTTTTTTTCTAAAATCAATTAAAAAAATATCTTCAAGTGAGGAGTAAAAAAAGTTATTGAACTGTACACTTAAAAATGAAGAATATTATACATGTAAGTTGTATCTCAATAAAACCTGACTTTTAGAAAATTCTTAAAGTTTTGAATCACCAAAGGCCAGTGACTTAATCAGTCATGACTCCACGGAAGCCTCAATAAAACCCAGAGAGGATGAGGGGAAAGCTTTTGGTGCTGGTGCCCCAGATCTGCAGCAGGCAGCCCACTGCCCTGCTGGTCTCCACAGCAGACTACAGCCATCTCTTGTCACTGTGGAGGGACTCGGAAGAGGACAGGCCTAGACTGATTCAAAATGGAGGAGAAAAATGGGGCAGCTAGATCCTAAGAACAGAAAAACTGTCAAATACAGTCAGTCCCTGTATTCAAAGCCAAGGCTGAGCTGACATTTCTCCCTGTCAGGACAGCAGATGGAAGGGAGCCTTCCCTGGCCAGCACCAGTGTGGGCAGGTCAGGGCCCGCTGCTTGTCTTCATCGCAAGAAAGACGTTTCACTGGTTCAGGGCTAGGGTGTTGATGTTTCAGCTTTGCCTTTTTAATGAAATCATTCAGGTTATAAAAATATCAGCCCTAAACATAAACAAAATTTTGAAGTTTTATCAGAGAGAAAATATAAATGATCTTTAATTACTACAGTGAAATTGTCTTTTTAGAGAATTGAACCTTGGATATTTCCCCCCAGTGAGAGGCTTTGGTGCATACTTTAAATACAGAGAGGGACAGATGCATCGGCTCGGTGTCTTACTGAGTTTGTATGCTCCTCGAAAACTGCATTGCTTTGGCAAATTGCTTGCTAGCTAGAGAGAGCATTAAGGGATTATTTGTCCATTGTGATTTCAAATTTATCCCTAGTGATAGAATCATTTGAAATAAAAGAAAGCAGCCAAACTAGTTTTACTCAGGGGGATATTATTTCATACATAGACATATCAGAAGTAGTACAAGCAAAAAAAAAAGAAGAAATTATTCTTCAAGTTTTCATTTTTTAACTTTAAGTGTTATAAAGGATAGCAACAAATAACTTCAATCCTAAATAGCAAGCAATTCAGAATCTCTGTTAAGTGCTTTTGATTTAGAGACTTGATATAACGTGTGAACGTGGCACTGTGAGCGCCCTGTTGCGGTTTGGGTCTTCTCCACCCTCTGCACCGGGGCGGATTGTTCAGGGGGGTTAGCAGACTGTATCGCTGTTCTCACTCGTCTGTGTTTTCCTACTGCGGTACTGATCGTCTTGCTTGGATGTGATTCCACGTCATTTTGATGTAATACAATAAGTGGTTTCCTTCAGTAAACCAGAGTTTTAAAATCTTTATAAAATCAATCTTCTTTATTTATTTGTTACTAGAACATTAACATTATCTGCCTTATCCGAAATAATTCTTTTGTTGTCCAAGATTCAGAGAATAAAGAACCACCACTTACTTCAAATGAGTTTCTGTTTAAACTCCAAATGAATAATTTTTACATTTAAGATTTTCATAACATTAACTATTTTAATAAACTAAGGGTAGAAATTTTAGTTTATTTTTTTAATCCTATTTTGCCAGGAAGTCACTAACTGCAAAATTAGCATGTATTTTTATTCTTTCCTTGGACATATTGGATCTCTGATTGCTTACTGTCTCTCCATGGGGTCTACTCTTTTGCATGTCTACATCTGCTGCCATCTAATATACTAGCTGCTAAATGGATTGGATTATTCAAATTATTTAAAATGAAATAAAATAAAAGGTTCAGTTACCCTGTCGCAGCAGACAAGTTCCATGTGCTCAGTTGCTCTCGGCGTACTGTGGCTGTCCGACTGGACGGTGCAGACACCGAGGATGTCCATCATCACAGCTGCTCTGTGGGACAGTGCTGGTCTAGGTCAGGGGCAGAGAACTTTGATCTTAAAGGGTTGGATAGTAAATACTTTAGAATGTGTGGGCCAATGGGCAAAAATTGAGGTTACTATTTAGGTACTTATATAACCATTTGAAAAATGTGGATTCATTTTTCAAAATGAAAAAAACCATCGTTAACTTGAGCGCTGTAGAAAGCGGACAGAAAGCTGGACTGGAGCCAGCTTGCCCGCCTCTGGTGCAGGCCGTTCGGCCCTTTCTTCGTGGAGCACACCTTTACATCTGTGTCTATGTGTTAAGCCCTGGACAAGATGTTAAGGATGGCACAGTGAACAAGACAACAGAGTCGCAGCCTTCATGGAGGTCAGAACATAATGAGAAAGGCACTGTATCAGATTTACATAATTAACCAACTATTATAATTTAACAACAAAATGAAGGAGATGAACAGAATGTTATGAAAGGAAGTAACAGAGAAACTTAAACTAGTATAAAGATTGACTTGATTCTAAAAATTACCTGAAACTAATATTATTTTTTAATATATAGCAACTAATATTTATTGTAGACTTTCCAGCTGACCCATTGAAAAAGGCACTGTAAAAATTAATACATCTAAATAATATTCTAAATGGATTTATATTCAATATGTTACACTCTTGTGTACCATCTATTTATATATGTAAAATAATAGTACATCTAATGACAAAACTTGCATTTACTAAAATAAACTTTACTTATGTTTGGTGTTTTATTTCTCCCTACTAGAATCTTTTTCTGGAAATGACCTGAGATTTGTTGTTGCTACGAGAGCTGCTAGAAGACCATGTTTGGGAGCACAGCCTTTGGAACGAGGTGGGCCTGGGCTGGATTTTGGGCCAACTGCTTAAGCTTTCGAAACCTTATGATTATGATTATTATTATTGTAAACTACAGTTGACATTCAATGTTATTTTATGGTAGTTTTAGGTGTACAGCATGGTGGTTAGACATTTATACAACATACAAAGTTATCCCCCTGATAAGTTCAGTGTCCCACCTGGCCCCACACACAGTTACCACAGTATCATGGAACATATTCTCTATGCGGTGCTTTACATCCCCGTGACTATTTTGTAACCACCGGTCTGTCTCTCAATCCCTTCAGTTTTTCACCCATGTCCCCCATAGAATCTTTTAGAACAAAAGTGTGCAATTTAAACATCTTGTGATGAGATAAACTTGTCACAGATTGTCTTAAAATGGCCTGTTTCCTATTGTTTATATTAAAATTCAAATTGAGGCCTTTACTAAACAAAACAATATGATGTGCATAAAACTAGGCTACTTTGAAATATATTTTTTAGAGCATATGACTTCTTCTCATTTATGAGAACACAGTGTACATAATCAGCAAAAATAAACAA
>PVKM010019316.1:0-24328 GCA_004027735.1 Carollia perspicillata
GACAGTGGGAATATGAAAAAAAGCAAATGCAGCAAATCTGGTTGTTGTTAGTTTTTTTTTCAGAGAGCCAGTTTACCAACACACCATGGTTCATGCCAGTGCCAGTATGTGTGTGTATAGTTTATATCCCATTAAACTGTACTGTGACAAGCTGTGTCTACCTTTACCTACAGGTACTTTTATTTCTATGAAAAAAATCCCAGGAATTGGATCATTGGGATGAAGAGCATGTACATTTGGATTTTAGCAGATGCTGCAGGACTCCTTTCCAAAATTGCTGTAGCAATGTATCCGATTACCATTTTTCATTCCGACTCCCTTTAGCATTAGGTGTTATCCTTTTTAGTCAGTTCATATTTTCCTAACATTGATGAAGATGCAGCACATTTTCATGTGTTCATCAGCCACTTGGATTTGCTCTTCTGTGCCTTGTATGCTCATATCATTTTCATCTGTGTCTTTCATGTTCTTAAGCTGTTTATAACCATTTTGTGAAATTTCTTTATGCATTATAGTTATTTCATTTTTTTCTGTCATCTACCTTGTAATTTAAACCGGTATTTGTATATTAATATCATTTTTATATAAAATATTTTTATAATAACTATATATTTTTCTTGATTGGGGATTTCTTTTCAATGTGTAGGTTGTAAATGGTCTCCTAAATTTTCTTTTAAAGTTTTTTCTAATCAGGTCTAAATTTGTTGGACATTTAAGTTGTTGCAAAAGTAGTATCTTCTTCAATAAGTCACAGTGCACACGTATGCTGATCAATGCCCAAACCATTACAATGGCTAGATATTAAACAAAACACAATCAAACAAAAAACCCCAGCCCTCAATCATAGCATTTTCTTAAATTAACATATTGAAACAGTTTTTTTGAGAGCCTATCTTGATCAAATCAGCACTAGGAGACTCTCTGGTCAGTGTTGCTTAAGTGAAATACTCATGAAATTTCATGACATAGAATTATCTCAAAAGGTCACATAGCCTGTCCTCCTACACTTATGTGGGACCTATTCTAAATTAACAATTTAGTTTCATTAACTGTCATCCTACACAAAAATAAGATAAATCAGTCAACACTGCTGCAAAGATGCTAGAGTAGTAGAGTAGGGACAGATTAAAAAATTCAGTTTATTGTATTGTTTTCAGGGGATTAGAAAATTCAACCTTCATAATGAATTAGGGCAAGATGCTGCTGCTGCTGATGTTGAACATGATATAGAAGAAAAAGGAGGAGAAGGATGGGAGGAGAAGAAGAAAGAGGAGATAATTTTCATTATTACTTGAACTTCACCCATGGTAAACAGTCATTATTAAATCTTCCATATAAAAATATTTCTTGAAATAACTTTCCTTCATAATGTTGACCATCAGTAGCATATATGAAATATGTGCACATTTCTGGGGGAGGGAACAATGCCTATCAGAGAGAGACCTTCTGCTTCATTTGATGACATAGTAGATTATAGCTTTCATGATATGACAGGTTTAATTCTAATTGTGAAGATAATGCTTTTCCACTGTAGAGTTGCTGGTTATAAATTTAAATGATGATATAAGTGATTCATACTTGTTAGTAGATTATGATGAACATAATTACAAATGCATGTAATAAATATTTTTGCAATACTTGTAAGAAGTGTACTGCACCCTTTCAAATGCTAATTTGATTTTAGATGTGACTAATAATACTAACTGACATTTATTTTGTGGGAGTATTCTAAGACTTTATCATACAGTAATTAATTTCATACTCACAACAACTGGAGAAATAGGCCCTATTTTTCTCATCATTTTATGAATAAAAAAATGAAGCAGTATAAAATAAGTCACATATATAGTAAGTAGTGTAGTGAAATTCAACCAACTCTGTATACTATCTCTTACAAATATAAACAAAGTCCACTATCTAGATTTTTAAACAACACATGAATCATTCTCTCACAAGAACTAGAATAAAGTTTTAATAGGTCAACTAAAAATCTTGAAAGTAATTAATAGTTGGTGATTCTATATACTTAATATAATTATATTTACAATCTAGGATTTCATCATTTGCAATTGCCATTCAACAGAAGTTAATTTTCCTAAGACCATCTACAGAGAATTGTTATTTAAAAACTTAACTTTGAACAAAATAAAATATGTACAGAAATTTGCTCTTCTAAATAGTACTAGCCTTGGGCACTAATCACAACATGCTTTTAACTTAAAAGGATAATTTAGTCTTTAAGATAGAAAAATAAAATGACCATTGTTCATGATTATTAATTTGATTAAAAGTTTTGAGAAATTGGTTTCATCATGAGCCAGAGAACAAATTGATTTATACATACTGGCTTCATTTAATGTATAAAAAATAAAACCACATGTGTTGTTTTTTTCTCCCTAAACCACAATCTTTTAGAGGGCTCAGATTTACAGAGGAACCCTGATTAGTAGCATGTGTTGAATTTATAAAGCACTGCTTGAAAATTATTCTACATACACAAATTCTTGCATTTGAAGCAGAATCTGTGCATACTAATCTTTGATATTATTTTTATAAATAGGCACAGAAACTTGCTTATATATATCTTTAGTCTCCAAGTTTGCTAAATGATATAAAAGACAATTATTTACAATTACAGAGGAAGAATTGTACAAAAAGAGAGGGCAACATTACAGATTCAGTGTTTTAATAAAGAAATAGTTCTTCAACCTCTATAAGATAAATTCTTCTTTTTTTCAATTATTTTATTGTTGTTCAATTACAGTTGTCTGCATTACCCCCACCACTTCCCCCCACCATAGCCAAACCCACCTCCCTCCCTTGCTTCCACCCTCCCCCTTGGTTTTGTCCATGTGTCCTTTATAGTAGTTCTTGAAAACCCTTCCCTGCATTGTCCCTTCCCCCCTCCCCTCTGGCTATTGTTAGATTGTTCTTAATTTCTTACTATACATAAGCTTCTGAAAATCTGTCTTTTCTACATACCTTAGCTATCTACTCCACAATTATTTTCCAACTGCAGGAATAATAAACTCTAGTAACTAGTTTTCTGGAATGAAAACTCTGTATCTTCTGCACACTCCTGGTAAAATCCTGGTTCAAGACTTGGTTTGAGAGTATTCTTCTGTTAAAACTTTCCTTAACTGGTGTAAACAGAGTGGGTATTTTTATTTCTTGAGTTAGTTTTATAAACAGTCTATGCCACTATCATTATATTTTTCAGCTATTGTTATATATATGTTTATAGATTATATATATGATATTTGTCATATATATTCTAGATGATTGTGAATTCCTTATTGTCATAACTATATTTTATTTGTCCTTGTGATTAAAACTATGTTTTCTTGTCTTTGAGTTCTAAGTAGAACATATAAGACAAAGCAGTATCCCAATTTATCTTCGTTGAATGGATTATTAGAGATACCTTTTTTGGAACAAAACTAAGAAATTAATTTTCATGTCATTCTCAGAGCAAATATAATAGAGGAGAAAAGCCCTGGGTCAAGATGAGGAATCCTGAATTCTTCTCTTGACTCTCCCACTAACTATCTGTCATCTTGGATATTGACTCCAAATCTCCTTGAACTAAAATTAGGACATCTGTCTATAAAATAAGGACACAATTTGAACCTTTATATATAGATGATTTTTGGAGTTGATGAACAACAAATAAATATAGGAATTAATTCAATAATGACCAAGCAGTTTCCTGGAAAGTTAATTTGTGGATGAAAATTTAAGAAATGATTTCTCTTCAAGATGGTGACATAGGCAGACATGGCTCACCTCTTCACACAACCACATCAAAATTAAAACTAAAATATAGAACAACCATCACTCAGAACCATCAGAAGTAGAGTTGAATGGAAGTCTGACAACTATGGAATTAAAGAAACCATATCTGCCCTGGCTGGCATAGCTCAGTGGATTGAATGTGGGCCTGTGAACCAAAAGGCTGCCGGTTCGATTCCCAGTATAGGGCACATGCCTGGGTTGAAGGTCAGGTACCCCGTAAGGGGGCATGTGAAAGGCAACCACACATTGATGTTTCTCTCCCTCTCTTTCTCTCTCCCTTCCCCTCTCTAAAATTAAATAAATAAAATCTTTAAAAAAAAAGAAAGAAAGAAACCACATCTATCCAGACTGGTAGGAGAGGCACAGACTCAGAATGGGCTGGTCCCTTATCCATGTGTTGTGGATTAAAATTAGGGAGGGATATCTCGGAAGAAAGGAGTCCTAACTCCATACGAGGCCCCCAAGCCCAGGGTTCCAGTGCCAGGAAGATAAGTCCCCACAATTTCTGGCTGCGAAAAACAGCAGAGATTGAGTCAGTAGAAGAAACTTCTGGAGTCCCAAGCAGTTCCTCTTAAAGAACTCAAGTATGGACTCACCTACTCAGCTACCCCCACTGCTGGAACTCACTAGCCCTGAGTTTCAGCAGTGGGTTAGCAGCTTGAAAGGTACCAGTGGCATATAGGCAGAGACTGAAGTGTCTGACATCAAGAGAAGCAGAATCTATTGTCCCTTTTCTAAACCCTCTCCCCATACAGCCACAGAGCCGGCAAGCTGGTGCTATACCTAAAACTCCATCAACCTGGCTAATACTGTTTGACCCACCTTGGAGATCCCCAGAGACTCTGCCCCACCCAATTTACAGGCTCACCCAAGCAGTTTTTCTATATGAATGGCTGGTATTGATTCTGCTTCACAACTTCTTAAATCCTATCAAACAAGCAACAGCTAGCCTCAGTGAGCCCCAGGCCTGGCATTGGCAGGTTAGATTAACAGTTTGGCTTTGCCTAGAAATTTCCAATATCATCATAAGTAGCTGCCATCTCATTGCTTTATAGCTCAGGAAAGGTGGCCCAAGGCAAAACACAGGGGGGTCTGACCTTGGCTTGCATCACTTGGGAAACCGCAGAGCCTGTGCACCCAGTGGACAGCTACAGACCATGTTGGAGCACTACCACGCTGCTGCTGCACAGCTGATCCTCCTCAGAGGGTGGAGATTGGTGGTAAGTGGTCACAGCCAATCCTTTCAGCTGACTGGCCTGGATAAAACCCTCCCACTGATCTGCCAACTGCAACCAAGGCTCACCCTCAAAAGGAGGATGCACTCAGACCACACAAAGGGTACACCTCAAGTACTCAGCTTGGGTGATAGGGAAGTTTGAGCCACTATACCCTACAAGACACCTATTACATTAGGCCACGATACCACAATGGGGAGTCTAAGCAGCTCTGTATAATATATAGAAACAAACACAGGGAGGCTGCCAAAATGAGGAGACAAAGAAACATGGCCTAAATGAAAGAATAGATCAAAACTCCAAAAAAAGAGGTAAATGAAATGGAGATAAGCAATCTATCAGATGTAGAGTTCAAGACACTGGTTATAAGGATGCTCAAAGACCTCAATAAGGACCTCAACAACATAAAAAGATCCAGTCAGAAACAAAGGATACACTAATTGAAATAAAGAATAATTTACAGGGAAACAACAGGAGATTGGATGAAGCCAAGATTCAAATCAGTGATATGGAACATAAAGAAGTGAAAAAAAAAAAAAACCCAATCAGGACAAGAAGAATAAAGAGCCCTAATAAATGAGGATAGTATTAGCAGCCTATGGGACAATTTCAAGATGTGAAATACTTGCATCATAGGGGTGTCCAAAGGAGAAGAAAAAGAAGAAAAATTAGAAATCTATCTGAAAAAATAATGAAAGAAAACTTTCTTAATTTGGTGAAGGAAATAGACATGCAAATCCAGGAAGCATAGAGAATCCTAATAAAGATGGATGCAAAGAGGCCCACTCTAAGACACGTTATAATTAAAAAGCCAAAGGTTAAAGATAAAGAGAGAATCTTAAAAGCAGCAAGAGAAAATAAGTTAGTTGCCTATAGGGGAGCTCCCATAAGACTATTAGCTGATTTCTCAAAAGAAACTTTGCAGGCTGAAAGGATTGGCAAGAAATATTCAAAGTCATGAAAAATGGGAAACTACAGTCAAGATTTCTCTACCCAGCAAAGTTATCATTTAGAATTGAAGGGCAGATAAAGAGTTTCCCAGATAAGAAACACTAAAGGAGTTCATCATCACCAAACCATTATTATATAAAATGTTAAAAGGACTTACTTAAGAAAAAGAAGAACATCAAAACTATGAATAATCAAATGGGAAAAAATGGAAATCTATCAACAATTGAATCTAAAAAACAAACTACACTAAGAAGAACACAGAGAGAATCATAGCTTCGGAGAGTGTTTTGGTGGTTGCCAGATGGGAAGGGGGGGTGAGGGAATGGTTGAAGAGGTGAGGGGATTAAGAAGTACAAATAGATAGTTACAGAATAGCCATGGGGATGTAGAGTACAGTTTAGGAAATGGAGTAGCCAAAGAACTTACATGCATGACCCAAGGATTTGAAAAATAGTGGGGGGATTACCTGAAGGAGAGGGGGGGTGCTAGGTGGGGGTAGACAAAGGGGAAAACAATCAGGACAACTGTAATAGCATAATAATAAAATATAATTTAAAAAGACAATTTAAGAAGCATATACTAAGGATTTTTATAATTTAAGAATTCTAAAAGCTTAAAGGAATTAAATACTTTAAATATTCAGCATTAATAATTCCATATGATAAAAACAGCATGGTGCTGGCATAAAAACAGACAAATAAATCAATGGAACAGAATACAGAGCCTAGGAATAAACCCACACCTTAATAGTCAATATTCAATAGACAAAGCATGTGCATATACATTAGACTAAAGATAGTTTATTCAACAAATGCAGTTGGGAAAACTGGACAGATATGTGCATAAAAATGAAATGAGACCACCTTCTTATACCACACATAGGAATAAATTCAAAATGGACCAAAGACTTAAATATTAGACCCATAAAACATAAAAATCCTAGAAGAAAACATATGCAGCAAAATCTTGGACACTGCTTGTCCCAATATTTTATCAGATATACTATATCCCCAGGCAAGGGAAACAAAAGAAAAAATAAATAAATGGAACTACATCAATCTAAAAAGTTTTTGCACAGCAAAGGAAATTGTCAACAAAATAAAAGTGCAACCCACAGAATAGAAGAACATATTCATCAACACATCTGACAAGGAGTTAATATCCAAAATTTATAAAGAACTTACAAAACTCAACACCAAAAAAACCCCCACCCAATTAAAAAATGGGCTAAGGACCTGAATAGACACTTCAAAGAGGACATACAGATGACCAATAGACAGCCATATGAAAATATGCTCAACATCACTCGTCATCAGAGAAATGCAAATTAAAACCAAAATAAGGTACCATCTCACACCTGTCAGAATGACTATCATCATTAAGTCAACAAACAACAAATGCTGGCAAGAATGTGGAGAAAGGGGAACCCTTTTGCATTGTTGGTGGGAATGCAGATTGGTGTAGCCACTGTAGAAAGCAGTATGGAGATACCACAAAAAATTAAAAATGTATCTGTCTTTTGACCCAGGGATCCTACTTCTGGGAATATATCCAAAGGAACCCAAAACACTAGTTCAAAAGAACACCACCACCCCTATGTTCACTGCAGCCTTATTTACACTCAAAAAAGATATGGAAGCAGCCCAAGTGTCTATCAGGTATGAGTGGATAAAACAACTATTGATATTTACACAATGGAATACTACTCAACCACAAAAAAGAATAAAACTTTGACCCTTTCAACAGTATGGATGGAACTGGAGAACATTATGCTAAGTGAAATAGGCCAATCAGAGAAAAACAAATACCATATGATTTCACTCATATGTGGAATCTAATGAACAAAGTGAACTAACGAGCAAAATATGGCATTTATGTCCTATTTCCAATGTGTCACTAGACTCAAAGGAGGTCTAGCCATGCTGACCACAGTAAGAAAGAAATTTCTAATCATCAGAGTCTTTCTTTTTCTCTAGGTGAGCAGAAATATAACTTGGAAGTGTTTGAGTTGAGAAGAGAAGGTCATCGACAAAGGAGTTGTAGAACAGTGCATTAAATGGTAGATCTCTTTCCTAAAGTGGGGAGAGAGAACAAATACCTGAGAGTTTTCTGACAATTTGCTCCATGCATTGGGCCTCCGTCATGGATGCCTAGAAGCAGGGTGTTTTTCTGTGAAAGCCCTTTGTCATGAAATATTTTGTCATGAAATGTTTTTTCTTCATCTAACTCAAGGTATGGTTTTGTAAAAGTCCAAAGCAACTTTAACATAAAAATCATTTATAGCTACGGAACATTTTTATATACCAACTTTAGGTTGAATTTACTTTATTACTACTACAGTTTTAAAGGTTTTGTAATATACGCAATATATTTCTGATATTTTAAAGTTAATTTCTTTTTGTGTGCATGAGCATTGCTTGAAGTAAGAAAGTCAGTAAATGTATGTAACAATACCACACACATCTACCAAATGTTTAGTCCCTGTAATTTGATCATATTTGTGCATGTTATTTATAAAAGTAACACTTTGTTCACGCTAGTTTCAAAGAGATGGTACATAACTTAAGTTGCTTTTTGTGTAGTTAAGGGGTCTAATATTAACTGACCACCTATGATGTGTCAGGCACTGCGTGTGTTTCTGTTATATTCCACTTAAATCAACTCCAGTTAAATTGAGAATGAGATTTTTATCCCTATTTTAGATCTGAGGATTCCACAAAGACTAACTAACCTGAAGGAATTATAAGAATATTATGTGTCAGAACGGTAATTAAATAATGATTTTAAATAAAGCCTGTGAAGCACACACACATACATGCATTTTGAAGACTAAGCCAACTATTTAGAACTTGGCAATGAACCTATCTGATTCCAGATCTCACAGTTTCTCCTTTTTAGCTAATGATAGTGTTACAAGAAAGACACGATCTGCTTTGATTTCTTCCCCGGGGCTGAAATGGCAAGGTAGACCTAACTGGTTGGACTTGAAGGGGACTGGCAGTCTTACTCAGACCCAGACCAGCTCCAGTATAAATCCCCATCTGAAAGGCCACAATTTGAGACATATTCCTTCCAGGTCTTTACAAGCCCCTTAGTAAAATATTAATGCTCCTGGAGTATTATGCTTTGAGTCAATATCAATAAAACCTCAGGAGATGTGTTGACCCAAACCTTTTCCAGCGGTGGCAGAGAACAGAGAGCGCAGGCCCCAAGGATTAAGACAAAGGATGCAGTGTAGGTTCTCCCACGGGAAAGGAAGCAATGCCGAGGTAGGTAATGCCGAGAGAGCAACGGAATGGATGTGAGTGAGAAAACGATAAACTGCACTTATTTACAGTTTTCTAAGTTTTATCTGCTTAGTACCTAATAGGCATTAATTCTGACCTTTAGAAAAATATTAGTTTTTGATATAATATTGTCAACTTACCATAGAAATCATTTAAGAAACATCGTGCCCTACAATACCTTTAGCTTGCTTTAAAGTAAAAACAAAACAAAACAAAAAACCACACACACCTAATTCTGATGCATCAGATGTGTTCTGATGATGTGTGTTATCTCAAGGTCAAATGAATATCAGCAGGGAGACCACAAATACGCAGCATTATAAATGACCTCAGGAGAACAGAAACGTGAATATTCATCAATTTGAAGCACTCCAAGACAGCAGGAGACTCTTTTGGCCTTGTTGCATGACACTTAATGGCATGATTATTTGACAGCTCTTTCATTCCAGGAAAAAAGTTGAACGAAGAGGTCATAAGTCAAATCAAACATCTAGGAGAAATCAAGCCTCAAAGGTACTTTTTGAAAAGATAGTGTATCCAATGTGAAGGCATATTACAGTATCTCATATTTCATTTTAAATTGTTGTACAACTAGTTATAGAGCATCAGTAATTTCAATTAAATGAGGATCATGATGATTTGACAAAAAAGAAAAAAACTAGAAAAACTACTTAAAGCATCTAGTTAATTGGAGGTAGCAATCAAAATAGAATAAATTATGGTTTCAAATTTAATTTTCTCATCACTGGGCAATACAATGATTGGTATTCTTTGTTTACAGCAAACCCCAAGTTCCTATTTATATAATTTATTTATCCTTTATTCCTTCAAACACATTAACATGAGCTCTACCACACCCTAAGGACTGTCAAACTCACTCAAGTCATGAAATAAAAGAAGATAGGAGAAATGAGGTTGAAAGCCAGACAAATGCAAAGTTAAGTTCCTGGATAAGGAGACAATGTGCAGAACAAGAGAAGGGAAGTAACTGAGTGTCCTGGGTATGAGGTTGGAAACCAAGGAATAAACAGGGAAAATGGGGAGGTTTGGAGCCTCCTCTATGAAAACTGCACCTCGAGGTTTTGCCTGTAGTCGCTGGGCTTCCATACTTGTGTAAGTTGTACAATATCCTGCACCGAGGCAGTATGAGTTAAAGCTTCTGTGCTTCTAGTTGTCATGTATGTACTCTCTGTGTTGATCTTAGTAGTTATCAAATGCTAATCAGAAAACTGGTCACTTTAACAATGTAAATTAGATCATATTAGCATCCCTGTGGAAAAATGCTTCAAAAGATGTCCATTGCACTTGGAATGAAATTCGAACTCTTTAGCATCACCTATTAGATCTTATGTGATCAAGTCCCTGACTACCTCTCCAATCTCATTCTCTGTCACTCATCCCTGACTCTCCATTCTCCACATTTACTAACCTCCCTTTAACATCTCAAACACTCAAAGCTGCTGTGGTGTTCCCTTTGTTAGGACTCCCCGCTCTCACACCCACAACTCTGCATTTGACTAACCCCTTTAGCTTTGCAATTTGAGTTCAAATGCCCCTTACTGAGGAAGACTTTTCTGACCATCAAGTCTAAAATAAATTATTAGACCCTCATTATTTGCTTTCATTGTACACTGTTCTTTTTCTTCATAGCACGTAATACAAATGGAAATTGTAGGATAGTATACAAGCACCATGCAATCATATTGTATAATACCTAGAGTGTTTCAACATCCACAAAGACGGGGAGCATGTTGTTTTTTTAATTTACAATGTATTTCCTGACTTACAATTACTATTAGATAATGTTCGTTAATTAATGCATATGGTAATTAATTATTACTTAATACGTATAGGAATTTAGGGTCACAATATTATTTTGAACTTGGGGTCTCTAGAGAGAAATGATAAATACAGTCCTTGGTGGTAATCGCCTGAACTAGGTGATGTTCATCTGTCTGCCCTCGGCACAGGACCGCTGAATCCAGTGCTGGCGGTGTGGCCCCGCCCCTTTAGTTCTTCGTGTCTTGGTTTTCCAAAGTGTTAAATGAGGGGTGAATTAGATGGCCTTTGTGATTTCTATATTAAAAATTAAAGAAAAGCATATTTTTATGCTTTTCTTTAGAAAAGAATTTTAGAAAAAATTCCATGAGGCACTAAGGATTTGAATGCGTAGCTGCCTCTGCTGGCATGATGTCCAAAGGTTAAAGGACCAGGTCCGTTTACTTTCCCCCCATTCCTTTCACCTAAAGAGCATGTCTGATTTTCCCAAGCAGAGACTTAGAAACAAGTTTGGGCAAGCACTCAAAAAAGCGAACATTAACTTTCTAACCCCCCTTATCACTTCAACATTGAGGTTTGGCACGGAATCAGAGGACTCTACACAGCAGCTGCTTTCACAGTCCTGTGTGCGTACTGAGTCAGAGATTTCTGCTTCACAAGAAGCTATTTCAGAAAGTCAAACATACAGCTGCTCTATCTTCGCATGTCACTATCTTTAGAAGTCATTCTGTACACTTTCTTTTTTTTTGTCCCTACTCACATACTGTAAGTCAAAAATTCTCAAATATATGACCTATACTTACTGTGTTTGTTATTGCTACAGTTAAGTCTTTTGACTTTAAAAGTATCATTCTGTCACAGAACTGTGCCACCATTTCTCGAAGTTATCAGTGTTGTAGAGTCGCTGCCAGATTGTGTGGCATGGTTCTATAACTACCGTTGATAAAGTTCAATTCACAGCTAGGAAAAACAGCCTTCAAATGATGTTCAGAAATGCGAGTCTGAGAGTAAATCTACTACTGAGCTGACCTGTAATGTAACATAAAGAAACTAAGTTGAAACATGACTGGCACTGAGTATCAGAAGATGTCACAGATTCATTTTATAATCTAAGAGAAAATTCTATTTCTAGTTTTCCTTTCTTGAGAAAAAGAGAAAATAGTACCAGATATATGTCTCAGAATCAGAAATACTCACTATATTTGCAAATGAGTGGGATAAACCCTGATGTGACAGGTATCGTATGATAGATGCTTTATGAATATAGAGCTAAAAAAGCAAATGGCAATTTGAGCTTGCTAAAGTGACAGAATCTAGCCTCATCCAGGGCTCTCTTCTTTGTGAGACAAGCCATTATATAGACTTGGAAGACAGTGTTTTTTTTTAAAAGAAAGCAAATGGATATCTAATAATTAGCTTTGGAGTGAGATAGTTTCCCCAATTACTATATTTGTGAAATTGCACAGGAAGTACAATTGGACTCTAGTAAGACCCATAACTCTGGCTCACGTCGCTTCTCCTTTTGTCTGTGATACTCTTTGCTATTTTCTTCCTAAAACGAACACCAACATGAACATTGCCTGCTCTGCAAAACCTCTGTTGGTTTTTCCTCCCACAAGAAAATGGACCACTTTCACCTACCTGTGTTCCCTCTGTACCCAGCACACATGCCTGTTATAAAGTTTAACTACTTTGTTTAAGAGACTCCTTTTTGGAAGAAAATTTGATGAAAGAAATCATCGTTTTCTTTATTTTGATTTACCTTTGACTTATCTCACTACTATATGCCAGGACCAAAGAAGATGAATCCAGCATAGGCCCCACTGGCCGGGAGTTTCAGTGTGATCAGATCTTAATAAATGCAAATACTTGACACTTAGTATTAATAGTTTCCCAAAGATTAAAGCTTATTTTCAGTGGAAAATTGGCCTTGGGCTCTAGAAGAAGTTTAAAAAAAAAAGAAGGTTTTGTTTCCCTTCTGCTTCTCATTCTATATCTTTCTTCCATCTCTCAGATTCTCGGAGTTTTTGTGTTGCTTTTAGGGATTCAAAATCCTAGACTAGGTGCCTAAGTAGAAGTACCTAGATTATATATGTATTTTCTGGAAAAATCTAGTGTTAACCCATTTTCCTTCTCATCTTCTTCTCACTGTAACCCCTCCCCAGGGAAGACTTCTTTTTGTAAATGTTTATGCTTGGTATTCCCGCTGAACAAAGTAATGTAGATTACACAGGTGTAAATTCTTGATGCCTTATGGCAGGGGTGTCAAACTCATTTTCACCAGGGGCCACATCAGCCTTGCAGTTGCCTTCAAAGGGCTGACTATAATTTTAGGACTGTATAAATGTAACTACTCCTTAACCAGGGGTAAGGAGGTTGGTGCTGCTGCCGGATAGAAACGAGGTGCTGGGTTGGATAAAACAAGGTGCAGTCTGGCCTGCAGGCCTTGTGTTTGCCACCTGTGCCTTATGGGACATCAGTAAGAAGACCTTCTAATAAAGAGAATGCATGGGCTTGCAAAGAGATACTATTATTCCCTCTGACATCAAACTACTAAACAAAAACCTGTCAAATTTACTCTCTTACTTTAGGTTCCAGGGTAGGGTAATGAATCCATTAGATGAGACTCTCATCCCATCTATCCATTGTCAGAAAAGGGAAGAAAATATTATCTGGGGTTAGGTTAGTCAAGGTGAAGAGAGATGACTAATTTAAAAATTAGTGTATATCTGGCACTAATGTGTATATTCTTTCTCACATTCTTCATATTTTTAATGTATTCAAATGCCCCTTATTTATTTTTTGAATAAGCACTTTTAATAGATACTGTATATGTTTCATTGGAGTATTTTCTATGGGTTGCAAAGCGTCTTCTGGATTGAATTGAGAATTTTAAGTATCAACTACCTCCTAGTCTACTTGTTTAGTTTGTCCAATTCATGATTGGCCAATCATGTAGATTCTACATGCCTATCTACCAGGCATGTAGAAAATGAAAAAAGACAGATTTATTAGGGACTTGTGGACAGACAATTAAAAAGACAAGAGAGCCATATATCACCCCTATTTGAATTTTGATCTCGGGTTCCAGTGTAGGGATGCATCTGTGGAGTCATGTAGGCTTGTTTGGCTCTAGTGATATTTGAGTGAAGAGTGCCCTTACAATGCTCCCCGTGCTTCAGCCACCCTCAAAACCCCGTCCATCAGAAGCAGACTGATCCCCGTAACGCAGTGCCTCAGTCGTTGTTCCATTCGATCTTAAGGTCTGTTTAACAGATGGTTACCCAAAATGATCATCGGATCTGCCATTTGTTCTTAAGAAGAGAAACAAATATCAAAGCGGTCTATACCGAGTCAATTTGATTTTTTAATTGATATTATATGATATATTTTCTGTAAATGATTCCCTTGGCTGCCTAATATTCCATAGTATAAGATACATACTTTATTCTACCAATCTCATAGTGTTTGACATTTAGTTTCTTTCTGAATGTTTACTGTAACGACTAAGGTTCAGCAAAAATTTAAATGTTTAAACACATTAACACCTGACTTTTGGTCTAACCTTATTTCATTGATGACTTAAATGTAGTTTACCCACAAGGCACTAACTTGAACACTTACCGAAAATGACCTTGGGTTAGGACCTGGGAATGCCCTTGTCAAATTTTGAATTTGCCACTGTCTTGGCAACTGAAAAGACATGCTGAGGTCAAAAGAAAATTGCCTTAACTCACTTAGTATTTTCATTTTACTTTACCAGCATTTTTGTTGTCCTAATATCGGGTTTTTCAAAGCTTTTCTTAACAGATTGAAGTAATAATACACCAATTAGCAGAACTATCATTTAAATCATGTGTGTAACTCTGATAGATTAGTGTGATATCCAGTACATATTAGTGAAGAACAAAGGAAACACTAATTACAAAGAAAAATATCAATAGTCATATGTAAGAAAAGAGAACTATTTTGCATCTGTATTCCCATTTATCTATATCATCTATTGTCTTGACAGTGTTTGGAGGAGACTCTTCTCCGGTGGAAAAAGACCGCGTGTTTTAACATACAAACATCCAGAAGGTCAGAAAACACAGCATTTCTGTGGAATACTGCTTTGCATAGGGCAATTTGCGTTGGCCAGGAGGCTTGCTTCTAAGGACATGGGGGAATTGGTCTTTTTCTGCTGAAGCAAGCCCTTGGTATCCCTTTCACATTGTCTCTGGACTTCATGGAATCTGGAGCAGACTGCAGGCTGGAGTGCATTGGCACGTGCATGCAGCTTCACCATCTGTTTTGCTTCTTCAATTCATCAATCTCCTCCACTTATGATCTCGCCCATCGTTTAGTCCAGTTATGAAAGATGTATACTCTATTTTGTCTTTAATTACTTTTATAGATCTTTTCAAAGAAAACTATGCTGCAGTATGTGAGTAATAATAAAGTAAAATGTATTTGCAAAAAAAACCCACTAAATCTTTAAAATTAAATATTTAAGCTTCAACTAATTAACAAGTCAAGAAAGTTAAGGTCTTGGCTACTTAGTCTGTTGTTAAGAAAAGGAAGCCGGGTGTTACTGTCTTTGACAAAGGCAGGGTCTGCTACTGTTTTGTTGCGAGCTCATCTTTTGTTAACTACTTTAGATTTTTATTAAAAACCTATGAAGCTATTTCCTCTACATATATTATTTGAAAGATTTAAACACTAACATGGACTTTATCTTTCATGAAACATAGAAAGCAATAGCTCCTTTGAGAGAACCACTGATATTTATCATATCTAAAGTAGTTGGTGAAGCCTGAAAACATTTTGACACTTCAAAATGGATATATTTATGTTAACATAGTTATTGTATTTCTGTCATCAGTGACACAAATGTTAAGTGCCACTCTGCCAGGGAATTGTCCCAAATCTTTTCAGTTCAATGCTAACAACTGCCAGATGGGTAGTATTCTCATTCTTTTTATAGGGAAAAAAATCTGGAACAATGAGTCACTTAGAGGAATTAAAAAGAGTGTAAAAGAACAACTATAAAGACAAAATAAAGAGTACATGAATATATTCTGGATTCTCTAAGTGTTCACAGGAGTTTCCCGTCACAGTGGAATAGGACTTTAGAAGAATATTAGTAAGCCACCCACAGTGCTGCCTGTCAAAAAAAAAAAACCTGTAACTTGAAAAACACAATTCAATCTAATGTGTCTGCAGCAGAATTAGAAATACAACCAAAATTCATGACAAAAACCATCAGTTATCGGAAACTGCTCCCCTTCACATCATTTTAGTTTTATTACACGGAATGCCTTGTGGCCACAGAAACTTAAATTAAATTACAAGGTGATTAAAATTCTGAAGGCAGTTAAATTTATATTTTTCCATTTCTCATGGAACCAAGAAAGGAAATGAGAAAAATTACATTTAAGTCCCTAAACTATTCTGACCATTCACTAGCAATTTTAAGTAAGAGTTTATGATCTGGCTTTGAACCTGAAGGTAACTATGAGATGCAAAGGCACGATTTGCCAACCCCTTCAAACAAACAGCAAACACTTTACCTGTTGACATTGGTTGCAATAAATTAAATAAAATTGTTCTTTTAACTATTAAGGTGAACTTCTTTAGATTCAAAACCAATTTTTTTGCTTCTTTTTTCCGGTCTATTTACCATATTTTTTTCTTTATGTTTGTGGACAAAAAATGGTCACATACTGAACACGATGAGTTTGGGTGGGAGGCCAGCATGTCAGACCTTATAATCTCAGACACTGAAAGTAACCATTGTAGTCTGAACATAAAAATTTCTCACTAAAAGCAGACTGGTGCATTCTAGGCCTATAGCTTCTTTGACAAAGGTCAGTCTTTACCTTCTGTGAGCCTGTCTATTGTCTTTTTGTTTCTAAGATAACATGCCTATAGAATGTCTGAGTAATCTTTTGCAGGACCCTCAGGGCACAGCTATTGCACCGGAGGATGAGATCACAGAACCCTTCATTGTCACTGTGATTTTGTTCTCCTGAATACCATCTCTCTGTGATGTAAATGGTCATTGTTAACTATCCTGTACCCACCAATGTAAAAGAAGTATGTGTCCCTCCATTTTACTTTTTATCCAATTTCAGAGATTTCCTCGCTTTGCTTTCTCCGGCCCCCTTAATCTACCACCGATTTCAGGTAACCCCGAGGCCCTTACATCTCCTCTAATGTATGAAATAAGCTGCAAATCTGCCATTCTAGGGAACATTTTCTTCATCTGTTGAGATTTTACTTTCCAGCAATTGTTGTCAATTTGACTAATATAAACTCCTAAAAATTCTGTACAGGTTCGGGTGTTTCTTATGTCAAAATTTTGCATAAATCTGTAGAAGATGAGAGCATGGAGGGCTGTGTGTGAGGTGTTTCTAATGCCTCAGGCATGGAAATGGAGCGCAGACCTTCTACTCACATTTCCTTGTCAAGAACTCAATCAGGTGACTGCACAGAACTGCAGAATGGTGGCAAAACTAGTTTAGCCGCATGCGCAGGAGGAAGAGAAGGTTATTCTCTACCACAGGTGGAATTGGTGCACTCCTCCAAAGCCTGCAGCACCCTCGGTCTGAGCTAGAGAGACGGTTATCAGTAACCAGAGCTGGTTTGGAAACTTAGGTAGTGATAATTCAATATATTAATTTAGAGCTAACATCAACAGAAAGCTAAAACAAGGTAGACCCTAGTCTGCAGTGAGAAGGTCAAGAGCATAGTTTCAAGATCCACATAATAAAATGCTTGTGATCGGCTAGGGTATTTCTTCTTTGGGGGCCCAAGTGTAATTAACACAATGTCCTGGGAAGAAATGTTTAAGGAGTCTGAAATAGCCATGGAATGAGGCCTATTTGCATTTGAATCCCCTTTGCCTTCACTGGTTTTATTCCAGAAGGTGTGAGTGCAGAGACAGCTACTGCTCTTGGCCCATCCCTCCCACACTGGACTGAAAAGTCCACAGAAGCCCAAAATGTATCTTATTATTTTTTGTGTATTTGGAGTTTGACATCTCAGGAAATAAAGCATAGTAAAACTTTGTAGGCTAAATTAAATCGGTGTTGTAGGTATATCTAAAACATGCCATGTTGCTGGTCTGATCCATTGTTGGGGCGTATGGGAAGGAACTAATGGATGTTTCTCTCTCACACATCGACGTTTCTTGCTCTCTCTCTCTCTCCCCCCTCCCTCCCCCTCTCTCAAATCAATCAATATATCCTCGGGTGAGGATTTAAAAACAAGAACTTTCAGATTTTATTATAATATATTACTGGCACCCAGTTAGAGGACTCCCCCTCCCTGTTTCTTGCCTTGCTCACAAGAGAAAAAATTCAGACTTGAGGCAGCTCATGTAGTGGAAATAAGATAGCAAGTTTATTTATGAAGTATACTTGAGTGTGAAGCTGCAAGTGGACACCCAGCTAGTCTCAGTGCCCTGACTATTGGGGGTTTAGGAGTTCTATGCTTGTAGCCAGCTTTGTGTTCCCCCTTCTCCTTCCCGTTCCAGACCTTGGGAAGAAGATACAGATTGAAAGGCTATCTTTTCCAGATAGTGGAAATGATACATATAGGGCTTCAAGGGCTTACCTCCTCCTGTGCTATCATGCTTTCTCTTGTGATTTTTGGAACACCTGGCAATCTTATCAAATCAGGCTCAGGACTGCTGAGTTAATTGGTGAGCCACGTCTCCCTCCTCCTCCCTGCCTTAGTTCCCTATCTATCCTACCTAACATTGTAACACCTAATGGGAAATAATGTAATTATGATCCTGCTCTGTTAAGCATCTTAAATATTTTAAGTAAACATATTAAACACATAAATATTTAAAACTTGGGAAGGGAAAAAATAAAATTTACAGATAGAAGAACAGTAATGAAGAGGATATATCAGATTCTAGAATTACACTGAAAAAATACAAAATTGTAAAAGTGACGTGGAAGTATTCTTGTACTGACCATCTTAATACTGTTACAGAACAGACCCTGGGTGGTGGTGAATGATATACTATTGCCGAATGGACCCACCCTTATGCTCCAGGGGTCCCCACATCATTCTAAAGTTCACCTTGCCTGCCGCCATGGAAAGACGTCTCTTAATACCAGAGATTGGTAAAAAGGAAAAGGATTATTTATTTAAAGAGTTATACAAACTTAAGAGTAATGATTTCATGTCTCCCTTGAGATCCCAAAATCCTTTACAATACCCACAAACACACAGTCCTTCCTTCCCCCTCTGCCTAGTCCAGGATACCATATCTCAGAAAAAGAAATAGAAGTCCATGGTTCTTCCCGGCCCAAGCCCTGTGGTCTCAAAAAGATGCTGCATGGCTGCCATGCCTGGATTTAAATCCCAGTGCCAATCTTCCTCTGCCCCACCATTTCTGACTCTGCCCACAATTGGCCACAGCTGCCAGCATTCCCGGATTTTTCTAGCTTTACTGGGTTATCATATTAAGTCCAGACAGGTGTGGCTCTGTAGTGTGGAGCCAATCTTCTCCAAGCTTTTATGCAGGCTCTGTAACCAGGGGGAGTTGCCTCCTAACAGGGGTTGAAGTCATTGCCATCCCCCTGGCTCCAACAGTGGTCACAGCTGTTTAACATACCTATGAAACCAGTTAAAGGTTATAGATATGTTAAACAACCGTTCTAGAGGTTATCTGCAAAACTGTTGCTATTCAAACACAACTCTCAATGGCTCCGCTCCATGTGTCCCATGCCCCAACTCAGACTTGTGGGGGTGAGGATATCCTGTACATATATTTTTTTCTACTATTTCCTGGACACCGAGTTCTGGGCCCCATTACAAATCCCTACTTGCCCCTCGCTTTGCTGCACCCTGTTACAATACTACTTTTACTAAAATACTTTAATTCTGAATTTTTATTTGGAAACCTAGTTCTAGTTTTACTATAGAAGGAGTTTTACAGAAATATTTTTTTTGTAACCAATTTTACGTAAATCTTTAGCCTGGAAGAGACAGCCAATCCTACATGAAATCCTGTTGAGGTGTCCTGATTTTGCAGATAAGTTGACAGTGGATATTGACAAAGTACTTTAATGTATGTTCTCATAATCATCACATTAACGCTGTACCTGGGTCCAGTTTTCACGTGAAGTCAATTTGCGGTGGTGCTCTCTACACTCAATTTAGAATAGCGCTTCTTTTTGATTTGGGGAATTTTTCATTGCGTCCCAGTGAGTATGCTATACATCTTTGAATTTGCAGGTTGAAGGTTTCACTTTCTTTTAAGCATCTCAGTTGATTTACATCCATACAATTATACCTTCATCTTCTTATGTCTCAAAACTGCAAAAGAATGTGTAGTCTTCTGCCGAAGGCACTAAAAATGGATTAGGAATCCTTACAAATACCGAGTTTATTTCTCTTCTTCTCTTCTAAATTGAATAGCTAGTGTATCTACTTTCCCCTTAAATTCATAAAGACCTGAATCATCTCTCTGTGTGTTCTAAGAGTTCTCAAGAAATTTATGACAAATGTTCAAGTTTCCTGGATAACTGTGTGAAGATCACTTAAACAAAATATATACTTAAAATCCTCTTTCTTTCCTTCTTTCCCTCTTTTCTTCCTTCCATCCTTCTCTTTATTCTTTACTTCTTATTTATTATTATTTTATTTGAATTTTAACCAAACTTATTTATTCATTTACTTATTACTTAAAATAAATAATATTTAATGGTTTAAATAATTTTTCAAAGATTAAAGGGAATAAAGTGAAAAACCTCCTGTACCTTGCTTTTCCCTTATCCAACAGACTCCAGCCCCCATCCTCCTGTACTTTTATTATTTTCCTTATTATTTCTTAATATAAACCTGACCTACAGACTTTGGCATACAAAAAGACTTTGCTTCTATGCCCTTCAAGTTTATTTTTAATAAAATGGCACTAAGATTTACTTGGATATATACATATGATATTTTAATAGAGAAAAGGAAATTGGAAGGATTCATGTGTATGTGACAGAAGATATATTTGTAATAAATTTGAGATATACTGAACCCTTGACAAGAACTTTAATATAATATAAAATTTATTTTTAATAGAAGTTACTTCAAATTCTAGTCATTATGGATGGGATTGTCTAAGAGCAAAAGCAGAGATGACATCAAATCCATGCAATCCATCTCTAACCAGAGCCGGTGATCTAATCCATCCTTTTTCTTGAAACAAAATGCTAATCAGAACATGTATGTGAATCAAATGATAGAAAGAGACAATATTTTGATATTTAAATACATTCTGGATGCATGAAAAAGCATAAAAATCCTCAGTGAGTAATAGGGGAAGAACAGAGTATTACTTTTAACGATCTTATGGGTTTAAGAAATAAGTATTATTATTATTATAAAAATATCATATTATCTTTACTAGAAAAAGATTTGCAAACTCTGTAGAAGAAGAAAAAGAAGGAGGACAGGGAGAAAAAGGAGAAAGAAAAGAATTTCTATTTTCACTAACCTTATTTGGAATCAGATGTCCTTGCCTGGGTTGGAAGGCCCACATGTACCACTTCCAACCGATGGCATTTGAACCCGGTTCAGTGGAGAGCATTTGGCTGGCTCACGTTCAGGTCAAAGTGCCAAGACATTTATGCACTTGCTCTTGTGAGAGAGCAAGACTAACATAAATAGTCTACTTATGTTATTTGTGCAAATAACATGAGTAGACTATTGTCAATGCAACATCAATTTTTTATTATTGTGGAAGGTTGATAATTTTTTTATCTGACTGTAGTTTTTAGATATTAGATGATTGTTCCACCATTCTTCATAGAGTTGTGAGAGGTATAATGATCTCACATTATACTGCATTCCCTTTACCCTATAACAGTGCAGTTAAAGTACATAAATTTAAATTTTATCTTTATTAAATTCTATCTGCTCAGATTCAGTCCATCATTCTATTCTGTGAGATACTAAGGAATTCCTTCCTAGGGGAATAAGCATTTGCTATTTTTCCCCCTTTAATCATTTTTAAATATGTTAAATATAATCTCTATATCTTCGTTGATAAAAACTGTCATCCAGAAAGGCCTGAGAAGAAATTTCTGCATGAAGTCATTAAAAAACTTTCTTCTGATTAATACTGCTCTATCAGTAAGCTCTTTTCATAAACCTGCACAGCCACTTAATACGGCACAGGACCCCGGCAGGGTGGATCACTTGGTTGGAGCATCATCCTAGACACCAAAATGTTTCGGCTTTGATCCCCAGTCAGGGTGTGTGTGAGGCAACCAAACAATGTATCTCTTACATATCCATGTTTCTCTCTCTCTCTCCCTTCTTCTCTCTCTAAAATCAATTTAAAAAATACCCTATGGTGAAGATTAAAAAAAACCCCAAAACATAGGTGTATACTATTTAGTCCGTGGTCTATTCTACATTCCATAAATACAATCCATTGCTTTCTTCTAATGAAATGACATTTTTTAAGCATTAGAGTTTAGTACATTTTTAATTGTAATATATAAATGTTTTCATCTGTCATGGCTCATTCTTAATGAATGCAATCTGATTTTTACTGACCTACTAGTTAATTTCTTAACTTTTTCTCCACAGACCAACTATAATTTTTCCTAGGATGCAAATAACATAAATAGACTATTGTTAATGCAACATCAAATTTTTATTATTCTGAAAGTTTGATAATTTTTTTATCTGACTCTAATTTTTAGATATTAGATGATTGTTCCATCATTCTTCATGGAGTTGTGAGAGGTGTAATGATGTCATTATGCAGTATTAGTCCCCGAAAGGGTGCTTAATCTTGGCTAGAAGGCTACAACTCATTTACAGTGTTTAGATGACTCTCTGGTATCTTGCACTTCAATACTTTCATACTCTTGTTTGTTCTTTCATTTAAATTCTGAAGAATGATCTTTTTTGATGCAACAATTAATAGACTACAGTGATTAGAAGCATGTGTTTTGAGTCCCGGCCAAGATGGAGGCATAGGTAGAAACCCTTTGTTTCCTCGCACAATCAAAAGGAGGGTAACAACCAATCTAAAATCAACAAACAACCAGAAGTGCCAGAAAATCAGACTGCATGGAACTCCAACAACCAAGGAATTAAAGAAACAGTCAACCAGACCAACCAGACCAGTGAGCCGAAACAAAGAAATGTGGCCTAAATGAAAGAACAGAGCAAAACTCCAGAAAGAGAGCAAGCGATGAGGAGTTAGCCAACCTATCTGATGGAGAGTTCAAATCCCTGGTAATCAAAATGCTCACAGAACTGATTGAGCTTGGTCGCAAAATGAAAGAGCAAATGAAAGATACCCAAAATGAAATAAAGCAAAATATTCAGGGAACCAACAGTGACAGAAAGGAAACCAGGCCTCAAATCAATGATTCAGAACAAAAGGAAAAAAATTATAATCCAACTGGCACAGAATGAAGAAACAAAAATTCAAAAAAATGAAGAGAAGCTTAAGAGCCTCTGGGACAACTTGAAACATTCTATTATCCAAATTATAGGGGTGCCAGAAGGAGAAGAACAACATCAAGAAATTGAAAACTTATTTGAACAAATAATGAAGGAAAACTTCTCTAATCTGGCAAAGGAAATAGACTTTTAGAAAGTCCAGGAAGCCCAGAGAATCCCAAAGAAGTTGCACCCAAAGAGAAACACACCAAGGCACATCATCTTTAAGTTACCAAAGATTAAAGACAAAGAGAGAATCTCAAAAGCAGAGAGAGGAAGGGAGAGAGTTACATACAAAGGGGTGCCCCTAAGGCAATCAGCTGGTTTCTCAAAAGAAACTTACAGGCAAGAAAGGGCTGGAAAGAAGTATTTGATGTCATGAAAAGCAAGTACCACCATCCAAGATTACTCTATCCAGCAAAGCTATCATTTAGAACAAAAGGGCAGATAAAGTGCTTCCCAGATAAGGTCAAGTTAAAGGAGTTTATCATCACCAAGCCCTTATTATATGAAATGTTAAAGGGCCTTTATCTAAGAAAAAGAAGATCAAAAGTATGAATAATGTAATGACAACAAACTCACAACTATCAACAAATGAACCTTAAAAAAAAAGAAAAGCAACAAAAACAAAAACAAAAAAACAAAAGCAAACAACCAGAACAAGAACAGGAGCAGAGAAATGCATATCAATCACAGGGAGGATTTTCAGGGGGGAGGGGGAGGGGAGGAATGGGGGGAAAGGTACACAGAATAAGAAACATAATTGGTAGGCATAAAATAGATGGGGAGAGGTAAAAAAATGGTATAGGAAACAGAGAATTCAAA